>JANIJG010014262.1:68864-82069 GCA_024611175.1 Megaceryle torquata | reverse complement strand
CAATAAAAAAACCCCAAACCCCTCGTAATAAATAAAAGAAATTAAAACGTCGACCTAACCCCAACCCCCCCCTCCCCCCCCCCCCCCCCCCAACCCCGTACTCACACGCCCGGCGAGGCGACCAGCTGCCCCCGGCGATGCTCCCGGCGGCACTCCGCGGCCAGACTGGCACCCTCCCTACCTCGGCGGCCGGGGTCGCCGCGGCCCCGCTCCGCTGCTCTGCCCGCGATGTCTCCCCTCCGTCGGCTCCGCGCACGCACCGAGCGGCGGGGACAGGCGGGCGTCCGCCCGGGCAAGCACCCCTAGCTGCGCTGAACGCCAAGGCGCGGAGCGAGGCGAAGCCCGGTGCTGCAGTATTCTGGCGGGCTCCGCCGCATGCAGCAACCGCCTCGCCGAGCACTGGCCCGACACCGCGGTCCCCCGCACACATGCGGGGAGAGGATCCCTCTGCACACGGGCACCCGCTCCCATCGCACTGCTCTCGCCCACCCCTTGCATGCAGAGAGAGCCCCCTCCCCTTCGCCACACGTACACTCGCACTCACATGCACGCAATTACCAAGCGCTCAGGCGCTGCTTCGGAGGGAAAGGAGACACCGCTCCGGGAAAGCAATCCCAGCGCATCGCGACCGCGAAAGCCTCTCCCGCGAACCTTGAGGCGCGCCCACCGCGCCGCCGTTACCTTTCCCGAGGAGATGCCGAGCTGCGCTCCCGCGGACCTCAAGCGGGTGCGGCGGGGTGGGAGGCGCGCCCCGGGGCGGCGGTAGCGACGGGGACCCGGTGCCGCGCCGTGCACCGCGGGGCTGCTATGGGCGGCGCGCAGCAGCTACAAGTGCAGCCCGGGGCACAGCCGGGACGGGGCCATCCCGCCCCCGCTCGCCCGCCAACCTCCTGGGTGCGCGCCGCTAGCACCGCGGCTGGGGAAATAGGAGCGGGGAAGGAAAAGGAAGAAAGGACTCTCACCCCATCTTTTCTAATGAACCCTCCCCCCTGCTTGAAACAAAAGTAGAGGTGGAAACTGAGTGGGAAGGATGGCAGCATTTGCTGCATTTAATGTGAATTGCAATTATGGAACAAAATCGCTACGAGACATACCCAACCCGTTCTTAAGACAACACAGCTATTTGTGTATCTCATTCTTTAGGTTAGGTGAAATTTCTTCTCTGCCTAGGTAACAGCTGCAGTCTGATGAAAAATATCCTCTGTTATGCACTTGTGCAAAACAGATTCTGCTAATTAAGAACTCCTATTTACTCTACCTTTCACAATATACTTTAAAACGTTAATGAATACCCCTAAACAAGGTGACATCTCTTTCCAAGGTAGAAGTCAGTTAACCAAATGAAATCTTTCAAGGGGAGTTCAACTGCTTGTCCTCTACTAGGAATGTTAACATAATTCAGTTAGAAAACCGTTTATGTGTTGCACACATACCAGTTGTAAGTGCTAGTTCTGGGCAGTAAACATCTGGCATAGAAAATAGCAACTGCTTTCTTCATTTACTGAAATGAAATATCTTGCTCTAAAGCCTGACTGCATCTAATTGAAATAATTGGAGATTGTTATTTCGCATTATGTGGATAGACTAATACCTGAAAACAAATGCAGCTGAGCCATCAATAATTTGCATATCACAGCAGAACTTAAAGTAATCCTTTATTAATATTCAACCAATTAAAACCAGAAGTCTTTAAAATCTAAACTTGCTTAATTATTGAACCATTAACAAAGTACTGTTCACATAAAAGGGAATACATGTATATAAAGGGCCCAGTTTAGAAGGATTTGCATATAGTTTATGCTGAATTCTTAAAACTGAGCAAAGGTCCAGAATAAAATTAATTTAGGACAATATCTGTTTTTTAAGTCTGTTTTCACAACAGGTACAGAAATGCAGGTGTAAAGATCTTTTGTTTAACCAGCTACATTAAGTTGGATGTTAAACTAATTCCTTGCTTATTTAGTAGGTGAAAGAGCATATAGACAGTATCAAAGACTAATCACTACTCCCAACACCATTCAAACAGCTGCTTAGAGACTGAATAAAAAATCAAACAAGCATAATCAAAGGCCATATTTTGGCCCTAATAAACTGTGAAATGATAAATATTTAAGAGAGCTGAGATTACACTATAACTAAATAATTCTTGATGTTTCTTTTAAAAGTGGCTATTAAGAATGACATATGTTAATGGTGTTGTAGAACTTATCTTAGAAGGAAACTTACTTATGCAATGCAATTTCATTATTAGGGTCATATTTTTATATTTATTTCTAATATACATTCACAAAAAATAACTGCTCCTCCAAATCTTATTGAAGCGGTTTCAGATCTACTTGTCTAACTCATAGCATGTCAAACTCACTAAGATTTAGGCTTATATGTGAGGGCAACAAACCAAACCAAACTGCAGACAATTTTAAAGTATAACATAGGCACAAGTTTAAGGTCAAGACTGGGATCCAAGGCAATGATGTGCTAAAGGAATAAATTACTTAAAGTGGTTACATCCTAGAATTTGTTGTACCCCTTCCTTTGAGATCTGGCTACAAATACTGTCACCATCAGTACACATTTTCTGTGTAGCCTGATGTTACATAGTAATTGGAAGACAGCAGTGACAGAAAGGGCAAGCCGGATTATCTGGTCTGGTTCCCTGAAGTTTACAAGATTACTTCAGGCTACACACCATGCCCATTATTGTCACCTCTAACCTTTCCTTAAGTTTCTTGCTGTGATGGAACCTCATTCATCTTCTTTGACTTTTTTTTCTGTGTCTGTCTGTCATTTGCCACAGGAGCATGTATTTTTCCTTCTTCAGTTAGAAAAAGGAGAGCAAAAGCTAACAAGCAGATAGATGACTAACATGATTTTCTGCAAAGAGAAGCACCAAAGAAAAATCAGAAATGTGAGATATACTACTTCCCACTGAAGGAGATGCACACAGGGTGGCATTCGGTAAGTGGTACAATTAGTTTATCAGTAATGCCATTACCATATCTAAGTAGCAGCTCTTGGGAGAGAAAGGTAATTTTTACACTTGGCCACTGAGATTCATCACACAATCTGCTCAGAAATTACAGAATCCTGTTTATATTTTGTTTCCTTTCACATTTTTGTAAGAACTTCTAAACACACAGACATGCTTGGTCACCTACCTCTTGAGACTAAAACTGCTTTGTGTGCGTTCAAAGTCGCCAGAAGAAAAACCTTTCTCTAACCAACTCATGAAAATGCAGAGGCCAGTTGAGATGCTGAATCTATTGTGCACAATAAGAAACCTTGGAGAGCATTCTCCTCAAGTTGTTCGGTACACATGCAAATAGGACTTCAGCTAAAGTTGAGGGCATTTCACTGCAATAAGTTGCTTTGATATTTCATACAGATTAATTTTCTCAGTAAGAAATTAATTGATAGGAAACAGGAGCTAAATAGCCTACTCATTCCTGGGCATTTCCAAGTCTAATTTAAGACACAGTATCTGAAGGCAGGCTACATGTATGCACATAAGTGGAGGGGAACAGATACCTTTCATACAATTGCCAACATCCTACCTGGATGCTACCTGGATGCATGGGCTCCTTAAACACTTTTCCATAGGCACTTTTCTACATTTTTCTGTGCTCTCTCTCTCCAGTTTGTCTGTTGTCATCCTGAAAATGAAATAAAGGTTAGTTTCATGTAGTTTGAACTAACCAGAGATATTGATGATCCACACACCTGTGGCTCTTGAAATCAGAAGACCAAGACAAGACATTGCAATTGCAATAACCAGCATGGGAGCATGCTTTGCTTGTTCATGTGCTGACATCTGTACTGGCCAGCTGGGAGCAAGCCTTGTGTACTCAGCTGCCAAAAACACACCTGGGAGAGAAGCAGCGTGTGCCAAATGTATTTGAGATGTTCTGTTTTAAAAGTTTCACGCCAGGAGTAGAAACTCATATAAAAAGTCTCCAGAAATTAATGTGAATTGCTTTGGATCAAATTCTACTTTATAATTATTAGGTAAGCACTACATATTACTCCTTCTTTTTCCCAAAGAACAGTAAAAATATCCCAAAAGTTACTGTTGTGGCCCAAGTAGAGAAGAAACTGTTTTCTTTGAACACATGGAAAAGCTGGTTAACAATTCTTTGAATCGGTAAGCAAAGGTTTGTGTGGACTCTGCTTGTTTCTGGAGTTTCTGTGGTTAAACAATTTCTGTTTAACAAGTCTACAACATGTTTCTGCTCCCAGATAGATCTGTAACAACTGCCATACTCAAAAAACAACATCCAACACAGCACAACAATGACTGTGCAGCACTGTCTTATAATAGGGCTTCAAGTGATAGAACACAGTCTTTTGAGGAGAAAAAAAGGCAGTAACTCCACCCACTGTCCCAGTCTTCTGTGTGTTTCACCAGACTGTCAGTCGGAAGAGGAGGAGGGAAGAGTATCCTTGAAAACTCTGCATGTAGTAGAGTGAGTCCCTGCATGTGCATCCTTTTAACAGTACAGTGTGATAGGAAACGGCGCAAGTCTGCAATACACTGGAGACAGCACCACTGTGAAAGAGTACTGTGCTAAATAAAGTGGAAGAAATGCTGTCAGATACGTGTCTCTGCTTGGCTCTGTATTATTTCCACCTAACTTACTCCTTTTATCCAGAAGCCCTCTTCAATGTCCAACAAGTAACCGATCACCTGCTCCAGGAAAGCATCACCTGAGAAAACACTGAAATGCCTACATCCTGTCAACAGGGAAAGACAGGGATTTTTCATTCCATCTTTTCCTACTTATTTGCAATGAGTCATTGTCTTGAATGTTCAACAGAGCAGGCATGCTGCTGGCAATGTGTTATTTTTCCATGTTTCCAATTTTTTTTTTTTCCATAATTTGTATGAGAGAAAGTTAAAATCAAAAGGTAGAAGCAACTGCTGTTGTCCTACCAAAGTTTCTTGTTGAAACTGCTCACTAGACCAATTTCTCAAGAAGAAAAATATGTTTAGAATAAGGATTCCATGCCAGAAAACTCTGACATTATTGAATATACCAAGTAATGAAATAGCACTTCATCATCCCTGAATGAAATGCCTATTAACTGAATAAAAGAACTATGCCCATGCACTGCAGAGAAAATTTAAAGAAATTTGACTGGTAGGAAATGATGGAGTATAGGAAGGAAAGAGGTACTCTAAGAAGGGGGGAAATGTATTGTGTTACAAGGCTTATTTCTTTGTTTGCTCCTAATAACTTCAGCAGTGGAGCAGAGGAAATCTATGCTGTGAATACCATAACTGTTAGATTTCCAGTCAGAACTGGATGGATTGAGGTCACTTGACATTAACAGAATCTGAATTTAGAATATTCCGATTTAAGTTCTTAGTCCACATTTTTTCTCACATATGAGACCATTTCTTACCACCTTCTGGAATTCCACAGACTTAAAAGGGACTTCTTACATGTGTAAAGGTTGATGGTATAACCTCCTCATTAAGCTACCTGCAAGCAGAAAAATCTCTTTATTTATTCCAAAGTTCAAAGAATATAGCTTGCAATAGAAGTATAATAAAACAGAATAAAGTAATTGCCATCCAATCTTTAGAATGAAAACCAAATGCTCTATTTTTGCTGAATTTTAAGCTGGTGCTGGCTCTTGGATGAAGAGCTTCAAGCTGTGACAATGTGGGATAGGTAATGAGCGCAGAGCAATTTGTCAGCTACTCTTGGCTCTCGGCACACTGAGAGAGTCACTCCTCAACTAAGGCAGTTCTGCAGTTCTTTTGCTCATCATCTGAAAGACCACTATGGTAGAATGAATAGGCATCTACAGAAGAAACCATGTGGTTTAGACTTGTTGCTTGATCTAGGGAACAAGTTACACTAAGGGAAAATATATGAAGAAAAAATAAGATATTGCATGTGTTTGTTCATTGCTCTAATTTAATCTGCTTTTGCTTCTGGGGTTTCTTTTGCAGCTGCCCTAATTTCCTTTACTTTTACATTTTCTGTTAATTTATACATAGACTCATGAGCTAACAGACTTTTTATTATTGTTTTTAAAAAAGCAGGCCTACACTATCTTTCCTATTGCCTGTAGACTATTGCAAAGAAATGTAGGAGCATGGTCTTTCAAGAAAGCACAGAAACTGCGACTACTTCAGTAACTGAGTCGTGACATTTTTTTAGCCTAAGGATTAAACACCATTGCTGATCCAATATAAATTGGCTTCAGGAAAAGTATGCCAAACCAGTAACCAAAAAAAAAAAAAAGGAAAAGAAGTTTGCTTTTAATAAGAAACAATTTGACGCCACATCAAACTGATCAGGAAAGAGATTGTGGTTGAGATGGACATCTCTCCTTCTTTAATAATACTAGCCCTGCCTGGAAGGGGGAATGTCCTCTCATTAGCTGGCTGCCTTGCATAATAATCTCCAAGGCCTAAGCAGCCAATCCAGACTGTTCTAATAGAAGGTAAAATGAAATCTTCCTCATCTTAGCAACAGCTTAAGCACAGCGATACAGAGGCAGCTCTCCTGCATTCTCCACTGGATGGATGCACCAGGGAACAGGAGCTGAACCAATAAAAGGAAGATGGAAAAAACAGAAATATCTTTAAAAATTTAAAGTTAGGTTTTAAGATTGATAAAATAATTATTTGGGGCAGTGAAGTCTTTCAAATTATTTTATTTTAAATTTCCTATGGTTTACAAAGTATATAAAAAGAAAGAGAATTCTGACGATGTGACACAATTCTTTTAATCACAGAGCTCCTGAGTGTGTCTCAGCTTCTAGCTACATGAGATGCCTTGCATCTAAAGATAAAACTGAGATGGGTCCTTAGAAAACAATGACAGAAATGTAGGTACATTAATGAGAAGGGCCAAGTTCTGCTCATTTTTATATTTATAGGGTGTCTTCACGAAAGAGGGAGGGACTAATTATCTGCCCTTCCGGTTTTCCCTTATATGTCCCTGCTACAAGCCAAAGGTCTTGTCATACTCTTTTTTTGTGCCATCTCTGGTACTTATTGGACTCTCCTTGAACAAAGCCACTAACCTCAAAATAATGTTTTTTTTAATCTTTTAGGTTAGGTTAGTTTTTAACCAAATTAGTGAACCAGATTGGCTTGTAAAGAGCTCCAGCGTGTGTCAAAGCTGGCGTGTGATTAGCACCCAGCCACTTACAGGGTGAGACAGATAGGGGGAGAGGTATGAGGGGAGAAGGAACTGGACTGAACACACAACAACATCTTATGCTAAATGTTTTACGATGTCTTTTCTAGCTTCACAACAAAGTAAATTTTTATCAAAGTTTGTATAGAAAAGTAAAGAAGAAAATTAAACTTCTGTAGAGTTCCTTCACTCCACTAGAACAATATCTGAATCTTCTCACACTTGGTCCTTTTAACATTTAAAAAGGAAAAATATATTTTCTTCCTACATGTCCATGAAATCTCATTTTCAGAAGGAACTTCTATGCATGTTTACTAAATAGTGAAAGAATCAAAGGCAGATTTATGTGAAAAGTCTAAACACATGCCCAAATGATGGAAACATTGTAGTCTAAAAGAGAATTCTAGCCTTAATTGGAATCCTTTTATGCCAAAAGAAGGATATGCTTGTAGACACATTCAGTACAATCAAAGAAATTAAAAAAAAAAAAAAAAACAAAACCAAACAACCAAAACAAAATTATGTCCGTTTTATCTCAAGGATCTATGACCAGAATACTCTACCGACATGTAGCATTTCAGGTCTTCTCCAAGATGTGACAAGACAAATCTCAAGCCAGAATGCTCTGAACATAAGGGAAAAAATATTTTATTAGATAAGCGATTCATATATCAATGACAATATTCAGATATTCACATATCAACAAAGTAAGTAAGAAGCACTGCAGAAGCACGAATAAGAAAAAACTGACATACTGTAACAAGGGAACCCTATCAGGGATCATGTTAAATAACTGATGAACAGACTTGAGTGACTGGAAAATGCAGCAGAGGGTAGTTTTGGGAAGCTTGTACAGAGTTTGGGAGGCTGGCCAGGAGTGCATGAGTAATATTCATAGACACCTTTATCCACTAATGGAACTGACAGAAGCTGACAACTATGACAACAGTAATGAACCTGTCTTATCTATTTTAAGACACCTTGTATGAAGAATTCAGAGAGAAAGAAGAAAAAGATTATTCTTTGCATGGTTAAAATACCATAACTTCAAGGATTTCCCTTTCTGTTCACTCTGCATGGAAAATCTACAGAAGTACCATAATTGCAGAACATTTATATAGATCATTTAAAATAGAACCTAAAAAGTGAGAGAGAAAAAAGAGTCCATCTTACTTTAAAGTCATTTTATAACAAAAAAAAGAAGAAAGAGGATTACTTGCTATTACCTACCATGCTTTAGAAGGCCAAGACAGCCTGTAGATTGACTTTAGAAAACTTGTAGATTTACCTTATATGGCTGCTTTGCCTTGAGATTACCCCAAATGTGATGTCTTCATGTTTACAGGTGCCAAGGAACCTAAGATATCTCATTTTTCCCCTTTTCAGCTTGCTCTGAAAACACACTGTATTGACTTCATACCTTTTTCTTATGCTATTTTGTGCTGTTTCCTCTATCTTCAAGATCATTGCCATTACTATATTTATTGAAGGAAACTTGCATTGAGGTTGGAGTGCATGTAACTATATTTCCTTGACAGCATTCCTGTTAGTGACCCTGTGTTTTCCATTTAGGTTGATGAAGTAATTTTTAGACAAAATCAATGTGTAATGCATAGAATCATAGAATCATGGAATGGTACAGGTTAGAAGGGACCTGTGGAGATCATTAAGACCAAACTCCATGCCAGAGCAGGATTACCCATGGCAAGCCACACAGGTGGGTTTTGAAAGTCTCCAGAGAAGGAGACTCCACAACCTCTCTGGGCAGCTTGTTTCAGGCTCTGTCACCCTCACAGTAAAAAGGTTTTTTCTCATGTTAAGGTGGAACTTCCTCTGTCCTAGTTTGTGACCATTATCTCTCATCCTATCACAGGGCACCAATGAAAAGAGAATGGCCCCTTCTACTTGACAGCAACCCTTCAGGTATTTGTAAACATTAATAATATCCCCTCTCATTCTTCTCTTCTCTTCTCCAGGCTAAACAGCCCCAGGGCTCTCAGCCTTTCTCCATATGAGAGATGTTCCAGTCCTTTCAACATCTTTGTAGCTCTCTGTTGGACTCTCTCTAGTATTTCCCTGTCTCTGTTGAACTGGGGACACCAGAAAGGTACACAGTATTCCAGATGTGGTCTCACTGAAGCACAGGGGGAGAAGAACCTCCCTCAACCTGCTGGATACCATTTTCTTTATACACCCCAGGATACCACTGGCCTTCTTGTGGCCACAAGGGCACACTGATGTCCCATGGATAACCAGGACTCCAAGGTCCTTCTCCATAGAGCTGCTTTCCAGCAGGTCTACCCCTAACCTCTAGTGATGCATGATGTTACTCCTCCCCAGACATTTGTCACTGAAGCCAATGAAGTCAGACTCAGTTTTGTTTAAAATAAGGGTTCCTGATGCTTTCCTATTTTAGTGCAAAAATCCATTGTGTAATGACTGTTTTGAAAATAATACTTCTGTGTGCAAATCAGCACTAGCTTACACTATAAGTATGAAAACCAGTTAACTAGCACCATAAAATGCTATTCAGGTATTTTCCCCTCCTCTGCTGTTCAAGTATTCTTTCCCTCCTCAGGTTGTAGCTTGTTAGTTTTGACAGGTGCACAGTGAAATATAATGGAAGCTGAAAAGGTCTTTATCTATATACTTTTGGCCCCTTTAAACTGATACATAGCTGGCAGGCCAATATGGATACATGCATACAATAGTCCAGGTTCCAGCTGTCATCAGTAGTCAGTAGGAGTGAAGCTGTCGTTCAGGTTTCAATTTAGCATCTGATTTTTTTTTGAGCTGTTTACCAGCATTTCATAGCATTTCTTGAAATGCTTAGAGAATATGTCTAAGTACTAAAAAGTGCAGTTTAGGAGCCAGCCTACAAAGCAATGAAGTCAAACTTATAATGCTCAGCCAAACTATTTATTATCCAGTTTTTGGAAGTAGTTACTCGCATTATTGTTCTGCTTAGTACAGACCTTGAGGCCATATCTCATTAGCATCTTCTAGTTTTTTTTTTTCATTTGTTTCCTAAATCACAGAAGAAAACTATTTTAGTTCTAGAGATTTACTGAATAGGTGGTAGAAAGTGGGCATTCTTGAACCTATCAAAACCAGTATTATTATTGTAGTTAGAGTTTAGAATCAGTGTTCGTGATAGATTCTAAAACTGAGTTTTCTGCCCTTTGTTTTTTCAACATCTGTCAGATTTGGATTTCTTTTATAAATTGACTTCTCTATGATAGGAAAAATCTCTACCTAACATTTAATCATTTTATTGTATTTCCCCGATGACTTATTTTTTAATTAAAATTATTAGAAAAATATTAATATTTATAACTTGAATATGGCATATAGGACTGTTATTCAGGAGTATTTTCCTACTGTTTCAGGAAAATTAATTACAGGAGACTGTTCATAAATTTGTGACATTTACTATTAAAATTAGAATAATGCTGAATGCCTCACTGCTTTTTTAGTCACTCATTTCTCTCTATGATAATTCTTCTTGAAGGGGATTTATTCATTAAGCTGAGCATCTTACTGATTTTAAACTGGTTTTTGTTTTGTGTTCTGGACATTATTTGCTGGTGGCCTCACTTCAGTGAACTGTCATCTCTGTTTTGGTTTTGGTGCCTGTTTTGTGTGGGATTGCTCTTTTCATGAGCATAAATGTACTTTCAAACAATTCTCATTGTTGGCAGTTATCTACAAATAATACAGAAATCATGTCAAAATCATTTCACTGAATGAAGAAGAGATGATTGTTGTATTTAGCTTTTTTTTGTTTGTTAATTAATTCAAAGCATGCATTCAGAGCAACTACTTTTTTTTTTTTTTTTTCCTTTTTTCCCCAGAGAAATAATAACACTGAACATTTTTTTTAAATTAACATCTTCCTAGCAGCTGGGAGGTGTCTTTTAATCACTATCATTACCAACAATTTTATATATTTCTATTCCTCTAGACCACACAAAGGTTGATTATAACTTTATTTTTAACTATTGATTACTGAAAAAAAATATCTGTGAGCATCATAGCCAGAAAAAGATTTTCATGTGCATTATTCATGCACGTCAGGAGTGGGATTTCCAAAGAGCTCAGAGGTTACTTATCTTGTTGAAGTCCTGTTCAATCTTTTTTGTCTCATTGGAAGAAAGAAACTAACTCAATTATTAGTGGCTGAATGTATCAGATCATACTAATCCAGAGATGATGAATAGTCTTTCTGGGCATAAAATGAGGAAAATTATAAGAAATCAATTGCAAGTCATCTTTGAACACCTTAAGCTTACTTTGCCTCTTATCAAACTAAATACTTCCTTCAGTTGCAATGGTGGTATGAAATCTTAGGGAGTCAAGATTATGGATCCCCTGAGGAGGGTCAGGACAGAGTTGCTAGATAAACTAGAAGTAACTGAGGAAATTATACTGGATTTATGGGCATAGATGCATGAGACTTGCTAAAAGTCATGAAACAGCTTGAGATATCACAGTAACACAGGTCAGTGTGTTTTGTATGCACTATGGGTGATGTGGTCAGGCAAACTTAGGTTTCCTCTATCTTCCCTCTGCTGGTGTACATATCCTCTGCATTTGTCAATCTGCAGTCAGTGGTTTTCAGATAACACTTTGGGAATGGGCAGTTATTCACTAGATTTGTCTAGTTCTCATAAAAATGGATATCAAGATAGGACAAATATTAAGGGACCCTTCAGAAAATCATACATACTTGTGACTAAGTATTAGCTAACCCAACCAAATATTTACTGTGGGAAATATTGACCTTGTTATCTAAGTCATATGCAGATTTAAATCCCTGAGATTTTCTGATGTCAGCTGCCATCACTACCAACCCTTGTTAAAACATCACAGATAAAGAAATCTCAAGTCTTTATTGGCATGGGAGGAATTGTCTTCTTTTGCAAAATTTGCAAGGATTCTTGGGTGTAATCTCTAATAGTAGTAATTCCTAAGTGTGACTTTTGAATTTGATATTTGAATAATTTGATAATTTGAATTAATTATCTGTCTTTCAGAGGTAATAAGCATTCATGAAGTTAAAAGTCAGATACTAAAAACTAGGTATTCTTCTTTTGTTATTGTGGTGTGCATATCCCCTAACCAATTTTCCATTCCTAACCATGGTTTAATATTCAGATGTTAATTATCCTTAGAATCAATTGTCTTCACTGACTGCCATCATTTTTCTGATCTTTGCAGCTCAAGCATGGACTGTTTGTCTTTTATAAAATAAAACCCCACACCCTTTTCCAGGGCTCAGTGAGGTGATACATTTCTTTATTTTTTTTCCAAGTAAACCTGTGTCTGAAGTTACATATTGTTACAGATAGGAGTCCTGATCATGAAGGATAATACACCGTATCTTAAGGGAAGAAAAAAAAAATCAATCCTATGTGCAAACTTCAAATATGGTATTTGTAGACTTTCTGCTCAAACTATTGCTGTATGCCATTTATTGCAGCAAATTATATTTAGGTAAGTTTTACTGAAATTATATGGGCTGTGAATATTACCCATTATGGAAAGGACTGTAAACACAGAAAAAAACCAAATAATGTAAAATCCAAATATTATTTATGGGGTAACTCTTATACAGTTGGTGACTAAATTCAGATTGGAATGTTTCCCTCAGGGGAAAACTTCTTGTGCTTTGTAGGGTGAACCTGCAGGGTGTGAACATCAGCACTTTCTGTATTCATGCTCTGAGAAAATCCTCACACTCCAACCCACATGTCAAGATAAAAGTCCTCTGTGACCTTTCAGTTGTCAAGAACTGAAGAAATATTCTTGTCAGAATTTGCAATGGCTGTAAATAATTGTTTCTATTTTTAATGTATATACATATAAACATAGAAACATGGAAATGTCTGGGCTGGAAGGGACCCCTAGAGGTCATCTAGTCCAACCCTCCCTGCTGAGAGCAGGGACAACCTCAACTAGAGCAGGTTGTTCAGAGCTCTGTCAAGCCCCACCTTGAATGTCTCCAGGGATGGGGCTTCAACCACCTCCCTGGGCAACCTGTTCCAG
>JANIJG010014262.1:56249-68764 GCA_024611175.1 Megaceryle torquata | reverse complement strand
GGGGTTGGTTTTTTTTCTGTTATAACTCAGAACACAAGCAATTATAATATTTAAAATGAATGTTATCTTCGAAAAACCTCATTTTCAGCAATACTTAATGCTAAGTAGAGCTGATAATCCTAAGGTAGAAATGTCAGATATGAAGTATGGGGAGTACAGAGTAAGGAAACACTCCAAAACATTTATCCTGGGACAATTACATTGTGGTGGCATCACTAAGCAGTTCTTTGATAAGGAACGTTAGAGATGGGGTTCTCAGATCATTTATTCAGATGAAAGCAGAACAGAGCTACCATGTGTGAATGGAATATTGAACCTTTCTACAACTGAAGCTCCCCGCCGAGACCAGCACCAGTACAGGCAAATTCGCGGTGGGAGACGAGATGGCAGTGAAAAGGGACAGCAAGGTGCTCTTTCTGGGGCTTTTCGAACCCGGGAAAGCCTGTGCTGGGCGCCGGCGGCTTCCTGGCGGGCTGCTGAGGCGGTCCGGGCGGAGCGGGCAGGGGGTCCCAGAGCCAGGGAAGCCCGAGAAAAGCAGAGACCCAGCAGGCGCCGGCAGCTTCCGCGGGCGGGGGGCGGCAGGTTGCGCGGAAGGGCGCGCAGGAAGCTGCTTCTTTGAAGCAGCGGGCGGCTTTCTGCTGACTCTGTGTGAAACGCCAAGTTATCACAACCCATGTGCACAAGACCAGGGCGCACATCCTGCCTCACCCTCGAGGCAGAATGGTGGGTACTCATCGGAGAGTAAAGGCTGCAGCTCTGGCTGGGGGGGGGGTCTGTGCCATCCGTGCCGGTGGTTAGTGATGCCTCCGCCCAGGCGGAGCTGCTGAGGGGAGAGGCTGCCATGCTGCAGGCTACGGGAAGTGCCTTTAGCCTAAGACAAGGATAGGTAGGTGGTGAACCTGCCTGCAAAACGTGTGTCCAGGGGGAGGACCTCCTGCAGGACGTGGCTGAGCTGCAGGAGACAGTGAAAAGGCTGCGTAGCATCAGGGAGGGAGGCAGAAACGGAGATAGACAGCTGGATCTACGAGCAGTCTGTAGGTAACCCTTAGTCTGTGATCTACAAAGCAAATACGCACCCACTAGATCATACAGAAAAGAGAGAGGACAGCAATGCAGAGGAATGGAAACTGGTAAAAGTAAGAACCATCAAGAGGAAGAAACTTCCCTCAAAGACCAAGGTGCCCCTGCAGAAAAGATTCTCAGCACTGCAGGCTGAAGAGGAAAAACATGCTTCATCAAGTAAGTCACTGGAGATAAATAAAGCCACCTGATCAGTTCCCCACATAATGATGAGCACAACCAAGAAAAAGCAACAGGTGATAGAAGTGGGTGACTCTCTTCTAAGAGGTACAGACACCCATGTGCTTACTTGACTCAATCTCTAGACAGGTCTGCTGCTTACCTGGGGCTCATATCAAGGATATAACTAAAAGACTACCGTATCTTGTACATCACACTGACTACTATCCATTGCTGCTGTTTGATGTGGGCACCAATGATACAGCCAAGAGTAATCTAAAGAATATCAAGAAAGATTACAAAGCACTGGGAGCATCAGTGAAAAACTCTGGAGCACAGGTAGTCTTTTCATCATTCCTCCCAGGCAAGGGTCAGTTAAATCTGGAAAACCAATAAATGGTTATAGGAGTGGTGCCACTGCCAGGGCTTTGGTTACTTAGACCATGGGACTCACTTTGAGAAACCTGGTCTCCTGAAGGCTAACAGGGTACACCACTCAGAGAAGGGACAGAGTATCTTTGGTCATAGCCTTGCCAAGGGGAGGGGCTCCTCAATCCATTCTGCTGCTACCACACTGAAGCCAGTGCCAGTAATAGATGCCCTGGACCTGGAGGAGGATCACAGACCAGTTGCAGATCACCAAATGCATGAGAATGGAATTCTAGCCAGTAAGTCAGCTTTGATGGGAGCCCAACTTAAATGTCTCTATACTAGTGCATGTAGAGTGGGAAACAAACAGGAGGAGTTAGAGATGTGTGCAGGGCTATGACATTATCAACATCATTGAGACATGGTGGGATGGGTCCTATGACTGGAACATGAGAATGGATGTATACAAGCTCTTTGGAAAAGACAGACAGGGGAGAAGAGGAGGGGATGTTGCCCTCTACATCAGTGAGCAGATAGAGCTCCATGGAACTCCATCTGGGGAAGGATGAGGAACTCTCTGAGACCTTATGGGTCAGGGTTAAAGGGAAGGCAGGGGCAGGAAATATCTGATATCATAGTGGTGGTCTGATACAGACCACCTGATCAGGAAGACCAATCACTTTTTTGCCTCGGTCTTCAATGGTATGGGCTCTAACCACACCATCCGAGTTGCAGAAGGCAAGGACAAGGACTGGGAGAATGAAGATCCACCCACTGTAAGAGAAGACCAGGTTCCAGACTATCTAATGAACCTGAAGGTGCACAAGTCCATGGGACTGGACAAGACCCATCTGTGGGCCCTGAGGGAACTAACAGATGAAGTTGGAAAACCAGTTTCCATCATATTTGAAAAGCTGATGAAGCTCCCACAGAATGGAAAAGGGGAAACATATAACCCACATTTCAAAAAGGGTTGAGGAAGACCCAGGGAATTACAGGCCAGTCAGTCTCATCTCAGTGCCTGACAAGATAATGGAGCAGATCCTCCTGAAGACTCTTCTGGGGCACATGGAAAATGAAGAGGTGGTTGTTGGCAACCAACATGGCTTCACCAAGGGCAAATCATGCCTGACAAATCTGGTGGCTTTTTATGATGGGGTCACAGTACTGGTGGATAAAGGAAGAGCAACTGACGTCACCTTCCTGGGCTTGTGCAAAGAATTTGACACTGTCCTGCATGACATCCTGGTCTCTAAATGGGAAGGACACCGCTTTGATGGATGGATAAGGAATTGGCTATATGGCTGTTCTTAAGGAGTTGAGATCAATGTCTCAATATCCAAATGAAGACCTGTGATATGAGTGAAGTCCCTCAAGGATTGATACTGGGCCTGGTGCTGTTTAACATCTTTGTCAGCAACATGGACAATGGGATCGAGGCACCCTCAGCAAGTTTGTGGATGACACCACACCGTGTGTGCACTGTGTGGTGCAGTTGACATGCTGGAGGGGGGGATGCCATCCAGAGGGACCTTGATAGGCTGGAGAGGTGGACCCATGCCAACTTCATGAAGTTCAACAAGGCCAAGTGCAAGATCCTGCACCTGGGGCTGGGCAATCCCAAGCAAAAGTACAGGCTAGTTGATGAGTGGATTGAGAACAGCCCTGCAGAGAAGGACTTGGGAGTGCTGGCTGATGAGGCAATTAACATGAGCCAGCAATGTGCCCTGGCAGCCCAAAAAGCCAACTGTATCCTGGGCTGCATCAAATGACATGTGGCCAGAAGGCTGAGAGAGGTTATTCTGCCCTTCTCTGCTTGTGAGACCTCACCTGCAGTACTGCATGCAGCTTTTCATCCCTCAACACAAGAAGGGCATCTGTTGGAGAGGGTCCAGAAGAGGGCGACAAAGATGATCAAAAAGATGGAGCACCTCTCCTACATGGACAGCCTGAGGGAGTTGGGTCTTTTCAGCCTGCAGAAGAGAAGGCTTTGGGAGACCTTATAGCCACTTCCAGTAGCTGAAGGTGACTTACAGGAAAGCTGGGGAGGAACTTTTTATAAGGGCATGTGGTAATAGGATGAGGAGCAGTGCTTTTAAACTAGACCAGTGTAGATTTAGATTAGACATTATGAAGAAGTTCTTTACTAGGAGGGTGGTGAGACACTGGAACGTGTTGCCCAGAAAAGTTGTGGATGCCTCATCCCTGGAAGTGTTTAAGACTAGGCTTCATGAGGCTTTGAGCAACCTAGTGTAGTGGGAGGTGTCCCAGTCCATGGCAGGGGTTTTGAAACTAGATGAGCTTTAAGGTCCCTTCCAACTCAAGCCATTCTATGATTCTATGTGTTTTCTTGCCTTAACTGCCTTCCTTATTTGTATAAATAAACACTGGGTATGGGGGTATAATCTGATCAAGGATTTTGGTTCTGAAATTCCTGATTATCAACGCTTTGTTCAAGTCACAGTTCCTGCTACAGGGCTGCACACATCTGCATTTATGCTGTCTGACTAGAAAATCACACCACTTTTCTTTGTGAACTACTTTGAAGGTTTCAAATGACAAATAACAGGGACTTTAATCCTCTCCTTTTCCAAACAATTTGTAAATCAGAACCATCAAAACATGTGTGCAGTGAGAGAGTATGGCCTGTGGTTTGAAGAACATTATGGTTCACTGCATCTCTGAAGTACTTTGAGCTTACATTTCTTAGATTTTATTTTGACACCTCTTTTGTAGTCTCTCCAGCCTGTTTTTCTGAAAGTGAAGCAGCAAATACAGATACACAGACTAGCACCTGGTAAGACCATTTGTTAAGTAGAATTCATCACACACACACAGGATGTCAAGGGTTGGAAGGGACCCTGGAGATCTTAGAGTCCAACCCCCCTGCCAGAGCAGGATCATATAATCTAGCAAATCTCCATTACAGTCTTGCAGCTTCCTGTCATTATGCCTAGGTTAATCAAAGACAATTGCAGAGCCCCAGTGAAGCTGTCAGAGATCTATTTGGATGCACAGAGGAAGCCCAGTTTTGCATCCTCAGAAATAATTATTTTCACTGCAACAAATGGTAGCAAAATCAGGTTTTGAGAAAGGTCAAGCAGTGATTCATTTGGTGAGGTACTGTTCACTTAATGGCTCCCTAAAAACTGTAAGTTTTTCACACTGTAGAAATTAGCCTGCTCTTGTACCTGTGAAGAAGTATTAAAGAAGCCTGGAAAGTGCCCTGAAGTGTTGCACTTGTGTTGAAAAGACAGTGGGTATCTGCATATCACCACAGAGGGGTGGCCCTGGGACTCTATGTGACCTGAATAAGGCACTGAGCAGATGGCAAGTGGATGTGCATTGCCAGTGTAGGAAGCTGGCACATAAAGGATACCTAGTCCATGTGCAAGGCATACAGGTGGTAGGAGGTGATGGAGAGAGGAAGCACATTTTGCTCCTGGTATAGGCAGAGCTGTTCCAGTTTTTCATCTGCTATGGAATTCCTTAATTGAACACTACAAGAGAAGAACCCGGCCTGCACTCATATCTAACAAAAGCTGTGTCTCTGCTTCCAAAGGGCTGAGTTTGCTCCACATTGGCATGCAGCATCAATCAACATAGATTCATGGCCCAAGACTATATCCTCCTATGCCTTAAGCTCCTTCTGATGGCAGGAGGTACTTAACATTAGCAGTACATTTCCCATCCTCCTCCTAGCTCCATTTTAAATCATTAAGTCTTCCCAGTGTTTTGTTATGGGTTTGGTTTTTTGTTTTTGTTTGTTTGGTTGGTTGGTTGGTTGGTTTTGTTTGTTTGTTTGTTTTTGTTATGGCTTTTTGCTTGTTTATTTGTGGTGGGTTTTTTTTTTTTTTTTTAAGAGAATAGTGAAACTATGGAATAGTGAAACTATGTGTATAAGAACCAGTTTGACATAGCAAAAATCTTAGTTAAAATTGAAGTCTACAATACTATTGTAGACCACAGATTCAACTAATGTAAAGCGGTGTTATCTGTAAATACCTTCTCATAGCCTGGGAAAATGGTACAAAACATGCCAGGCTGACAAGAGCTGGGAGAAGAGCATTTTCCACAAGTACTTAGTCACCTCTGAGAAATGGAGGAATTGTGCTGGGAGTCAGCTGTAGTGAATGAAAATACGTATCATTCCTAGCTGAAACGCCCTCAGATCTGCTCCTGGTTAGATTATCATTAGCCCAGTGACACTTCCCTGCCTTCTAGAGAAACTGTAGTTGGAGGTCTGGAAAATCTCTCAAAGTGAAGTTGTGCACTTGGGTCACTGAAAAACCTGGACTCAACAAGTGAACATGCTGATGTCACATTTACGTAACTAAATCTTCTCTCTGCAACCACTCCTATTTGGGAACCTAGGCCTATTCACAACAGCACATGCTCCACACTTTCTGGGGGGCCATTCCTCTGGCCTTGAGCAACATGCCAATACTCATTGGCTACCAGCCTCAAACTCTTAGTGAGTCACAGGTCATCACAAATCTAGCTTAAAGCCTCATTTAGAGTTTAAGAACAGGCTAAGCTGCCTGTATAGATATATGAAAAGTGTTTAAGGGCATTAACCTCTGCCCCAAAATGCTTCAGTAAGATTTTGACTCTTAAAAGCGCTTCTTTTGAAAAATGCACCTTCAGTGGTTTGGAAAATATTGCTGTTTAACTCATGCATTAATTCCCATGAAGGTATATGGACTGTTTTCTGTTGTAGTCTCTGCTTTTGCTCCCTCTGAATTAGTAGCAGCAGGATCAAACACATGCTTTGTTTCATTGAGGATGGGTGATTCATTGATTTATTGGTGAAAAGTGTTTTCTTATGCAATTCCACTAAGAAAGAACATTCCTCGGCTATATTAATTGTTTCTTCTACCAGAGCTGACAAACTAAGGAAAACCTAAAACATCAGTATTTTCTAAAGAGATTTATTATACATTGGGCATTATGTTTCAACAACTCTGAATCTGGAATAAGGTAGCTTCATTTCAAAACACTAATCAGCTGAGTTATCAAAACAAATGACTGATCTGCTAAGACAGTTAGCATTACTTCTAAGCTGCTCATTGGGGTAAAAAAACCACAAGATTTTCAAATAGTACAATAATTGTTAATTAGAAAAGAACTTTTAAGAAGGCAGTGAAGAAATTAAAGTAATAACTTGGTCTAATTAACACACTTGGAAATCCAGACATTAATATCTGATAGGGAGGAGCTCTGAATTACACTGAAGTGAGTTCCAGATTTGGCTTCTTATTATTCATCAGGCAATCTATATGCAATATTTAACAAATCAGTCATGTGATGAATAATTGTTGATGGAGCTTGTCTGCTCCACTGCTTTTCACAGAAATGCATCAGTGAGACTAGATACAGCATATGTCCAGGAGGTCCCACAAACTTTCCTATGGTTTTGTATACTCAATTTCTGAAATCCACCAAGGAACTATTAATATTGTCCCTTATAGAGAATCGCTTGTTAACAGGCTTGAAAGAACCAGAAATCTGCTAAAGAGCTCCCTGATGCTGTTATATGAAACTGTTAGAAGAGCTCTGTGTTTGATTTGAGAGTATATATTGACCCAAATTTGTCTCTCAGCAAAACCAAATTGTTCATCATCTGAAAGAATGCAACACACATGATGTAAATGCAAGTAGAAACTCCCTTATTAGTAAGAAGGGAGAATAGCTACTATTTGCAACTTGATCTATCTGTGATGTTTCATTCATGAACACAGTTACCCACAGCCTACTTTTCAAGTGTGCAGCCCCCAGATATTCAGTGTTTGGTAATTTTTTGTGGATTCATCTGATAAGAATCTGCTTATCTGTAATTGCTCAGATGTTGCAGAGTGTCCTCAGTCAAGATATAGACTCTGAGACAGAGAACAACATGGTTCTGTTGACGATTGATGGCCTGCAGCTAATTGACTTTAAATATGCAGGAACATTCTGGCAAATAAACAACAGCCACTCCAGAGCCAGAACCAGAAAATGTGGAGCTAAGGCAGCACAGCTTGGACAGCAGATCTAGAAGGTGAGTACGCACAAGGACGAGGATGAAGGGCTACCTATCAAGCCAGTTACAAACAGCAGCTTCTTGGTGCTGGCCATGAACAGCAGAGGAAAGCATGCTTTGCTTTGTCAGTTTTTAAGCAGGAACTGTCTGGTTCTGCATACATAAACCAAACAGACTCCAGCCCCACACTGCTTGTTGTGAGTTGTGTTTGTACCCTTGAAAGAGCTTGGAGACCTAGCACAGGGATTTTAGATTTTGTAGGTTTGTTTGGATCCAAGCCCTACCCTTTACTGTGGGATAAGAGAACATAAAAATCATTCCACCCTCCATGTAAGAGTAAAGGTAGCACTCCCTGTGAGCAGGCGGGCAAGGCTACCCTTGCCACTAGCAAAGAGAAGAGATGGATGGACTCTGGGTGAGCGTAATGTTTCATTCCTCAGTGAATCATCTCAAAGTTGTGCAGCAAAAAGTGTTGGAAAAGGTGTAAAACATAAAGCTGCACAGTACTTCTTCAGTTTTCACTTGGCATCCTTCTAAATTAGGAGCAAAGCAGCTTGATCAGTTTAGTAAGTTAGACTACTCTGCTTTGTTTAAACTGCAATTTGTTTTGTAGTGATATTAATTTGTTAAAAGTTCCTACTCCAGTCTGGAGTAGGTGCATGCACACATGCATGTGCACACATACACAGAGTGATCAGGATTTTTAGCCTGGATCACTTGTCCAGTTTGCTTTACTGCACAAGACCAAACAGTTGTATTAGCAGAACCGATGCAAAGGGACAGAAGCAAGTGGCAGGAAAATATGATGCTTAAAGCAGTTCCCAGAGGATATATGTGTGAAATGACACATTAAAATGCTTTCTTGGACATGGTCTGATAGTACAGAATCAGAGCTTCAATCATCAGATAATAAACACTGCAGCCATGGGATGTAAAGTGCTGTTCCCACCTTGCAAAATGTTTAGCTCCTTTTGCTGGTTCAAGTTAGTTCAGGACATTTCCATTAGATTAAACCTCATGCTGACTGTTCAAGCACTAAACATCCGTGCCACTTTAGCTTTATGCCTGATCAGGTGTTGCCTGTCCCATGGTCAGCAGGAACCAAGAATAAAATCTCAGAGACAAGCTCTGTATTATGTGCTATAATTTAAAAGAAATGCATACAACTCTATGTGTACACCTGATCTTAATTTTTTTTATACCTTTGGGTGTTCTTTGTTTTGTACATTTAGGAAGGAGTGAATGGAGGAAAATCTACACTCAGAGTGGCAGATGAACCCCCTCCTTGCCCACCTCACCTTCCCATGTGCCTCTCTGCAATAGGTATGAGGCTTTAGATGTGGAAGCCCAGTCAATGGATGATGTGGATGATGGCCCATCTACGCCAGAGGTGTTGCCAAGGTCAGAAAGGCCTACCCCCTGTATCACAACCATCTCCACTGGGAAGATGGGTTACAGTTGTAGAAAACTCCCTTCCGAGGGGAACAGAGGGTCTAATATGAAGGACAGACCCTCCACTTAGGGAAGTCTCTTATCCCCTGAGGCCTGGGTTAAGGAAACTTCCTAGCCTGATATGGTCCTTGGACTATTACCCATTAGGGCTTTTCCATGTGGGTGGAAATAAAGCCACAATGCGTAGTCCAAGGGCAATCAAAAGAGACTTCAGGGTCTTGGGATGGTTGATGAGGGAATCTGAAGCAGATTTTTTTCCTCTATCCTTCCAGTTGCAGGCAGTGAGATTGGAAGAAACAGAAAGATACAGTCTATTAATACATGGCTCCATGACCGGTGTCAGTGTCACAATTTTGGTGGGTTTTTTTCAGTAATGGGATGATCTATGTAGCACTAGGCTTGCTGGCTTTGGATGGGATTCACCTTTCTCAAAAGAGGAAGGGGGTCTTTGCTTATAAGCTAGTGGGGCTCATTGAAAGAGCTTTAAACTAGACTTGAAGGGGGAGTAACACAATATCTGGCTTGCCTGTGGGACAATACACTAAGGTTAGAGGGTGCTTGTTGCTCTGAGTCAAACTGAGGACACTGCATCACACTTGAAGTCTTATGGAGGCAGGCCAAGGGCTTCTGAGGTAATATGAGCTAATGGGGAAACACCAGTGAAATACCTCAAAGGAATTAAGGTGTGTTCCTCTAAGGTGACATGGCCAACAGAAGTGCCTCTAAACCAATGCACACACCATGGGCAACAAACAGGAGGAGTTGGAAACCACCCCGCTGCTAGAAAACCACAACCTGGTTGTCATTATTGAAATGTGGTGGGATGAAACTCATGACTGGAGTATGGCTATTGATGGCTACAATCTGTTTAGAAGGGACAGGTGAGGGAGAAAGGGTGGAGAAGGTGTCCTCCAGGTCAAGAAATTAATAGAGTGTAAAGAGCTGTCCCTGAACCAACAGCCACAAGGAGGTCAAAAATGTATGGGTAAGAATTAGATACTGAGGCAACAAATAGGAACCTTGTGTTTGGTGTCTATTACACACTGCCCGATCAAGAGGAGTCTATTGACAAAGCTTTCTTACTCCAGTTACAGAAGACATTGCATTCACAGGCTCTTGTCTTGCTGGGGTATTTCAATCACCCTGATGTCTTCTAGAAAAATGGAATAATATGAACAATCCAGGAGACTCGTGGAGTGCATCAAGGATAACTTCTTAAGCCAGGTAGTAGACAGCCTTACCTGAGGGAATGCCATACTGGACCTGATGATCACCAGTGCAAGTGAGCTAACTGGTGATGTGAAGACTGGAGGCAGCCTGGGCTAAAGTGATCATGGACTGGTGGATTTTGCTGTCTTGGGTCAGGGAAAGAGGGAATTCAGGACCCTGAATTTTAGGAAAGCAAACTTTCAGCTCTTCAAGGAGTTAGTCAATAGGACTCCATGGGAAACTGCCCCCAGGGACAAGGAAGCAGAACAGAGCTGGCAGATATTTATGGATACTTCCCAAAGAGCACAAGAGCTCTCAATACCCAAGTGTAAGAAATCAGGAAAGGAAGGTGAGACCAGCATGGATGTCAAGATCTGCTGGTCAAACTAAAGGGCAAGAAGGAGCTGTACAGGCAGTGGAAGCAGGAACAGGTATCCTGGGAGGAGTACAGGGACACTGCCTGGTTGCATAGGGATATTGAGTCTCAGGTGGAGCTGAATTTAGCAAGAGATGCAAAGAATAAGAGGGGCTTCTACAGGTGTGTCAGCCAGAAAAGAAAGGTCAAAGAATGTGTACCCACCCTGATGAACATGACTGGCAAACTAGTAACAACAGAAGAGAAGGCGGCTGAGGTATTCAACAACTTCATTGACTCAGTCTTCACACCTCTTATGTGGATAAACTTCAAGACAGGGGCTAAGGGAATAAAGTCCCTCCCACTCTAAAAGAAGGTTTGAGACAACCTGAGGAACGTGAACATACCAAAGTCTATGCAATCTGCTGAGATGCATCCCAGAGTCCTAAGTGAATTGGCTGATGTAGTTACCAAGCCACTCTCCATGATATTTGAAGAGTCATGGCAGTCAGGTGAAGTCCCTGGAGACTGGAAAAAAGGAAACACTGCACCCATTTTTTAAAAGGGTGGAAAAAAGGACCCCTGAGACCTAGGAACTACTGACCTGTCAAGCTCACCATGTGCCTGGGAAGATCATGGAACAGATCCTCTTAGAAGCTCTGATAAGACACAGGGAGGTGATTCAAGACAGCCAGTATGGCTTCACCAAAGGCAAGTCCTGTCTGACCAGCCTAGTGGCCTTCTATAACGAAGTGACTACATCACTGGATAAGGGAAGGGTTATGGTTTTCATCTATCTGGACTTGTGCAAATTCTTTGACATGGTTCCCCACATGGTTCCTTTTCTGTATATTGGAGAAATATGTATTTGATGGATTGACTGGTCAGTCGATGAGGAATTGGTTGGATGGTGACATCCAGAGGGTAGTGGTCAATGTCTCGATGTCCAGATGGAGATCAGTGACAAGTGGTGTCCCTCAGGGGTCTGTATTGGGATCAGTACAGTTTAATATCTTCATCAGTGACATAGAGAATGGAATTGAGTGCACCCTCAGCAAGTTTGCAGATGACACCTAGCTGAGTAGTGTGGCTGACACACCAAGGGATGGGATACCATCCAGAGGGACCTGCGCGAGCTTGAGAAGTGGGCCTTTGTGAACCTCATGAGGTTGAATAAGGCCAAGTGCAAGGTCCTGCGCCTACGCTGGGACCTCAGTACAGGGTGGATGATGGTGGGACTGGTGGGACTGTCAAGAAGGACTTGGGAGTACTGGTAGATAAAAAGATGGACATGAGACAACAATGTGTGCTTGCAGTCCAGAAGGCCAGCCATATCCCGGGCTACGTCAAAAGAAAAGTTGCCAGAAGATCAAGGGATGTGATTCTATCACTGTACTCTCCTGTGGTGAGACTCCACCTGGAATACTGTGTCCAGGTCTGGAGTCCTCAGCACAGGAAAGACACAAACCAGTTGGAACAGGTCCACAGGACAGCCACAAAAATGATCAGAGGGATGGAACACCTCTCCTATGAGAACAGGCTGAGAGAGTTGGGGTTGTTCAGTCCAGAGAAAAGAAAGCTCCAAACTGACCTTATGTTGTCCTTTTGGTACTTAAAGGGAGCTTGTAAGGAAGGTGGGGACAGACTTTTTAACAGACCATGTAGCAACAGGACAAGAGCTGATGTTTTTAAACTAAAAGATGGTAGTTTTAGACTAGATACCAGGAAGAATGTTTTTACAGTGAGGGTGGTGTAACTCTGGTTACAGGTTGCCTGCAGAGTTTGTAGATGCCCCATCCTCATAAACATTCAAGGTCAGGTTGGACAGGACTCTGAGTGACATGATTTCGTTAAGATGTCCCTGCTTAT
>JANIJG010014262.1:0-18340 GCA_024611175.1 Megaceryle torquata | reverse complement strand
AAGAAAGAAAGAAAGAAAGAAAGAAAGAAAGAAAGAAAGAAAGAAAGAAAGAAAGAAAGAAAGAAAGAAAAAAAAAACTATGTAATTACACATGGTACTCTTCATCTTGTCCCTTAAATTAAACTATGAGCTTCTTCAGTATACTGTTCAGAAATAAGCTCTGGCCTGTGACAGACCTTCATCACTATCAATGCTAAATGCATATTTAACTATAAAATTTAGACAATGTTAATAAAAGAAAATTTTGTCTAATTCTGCTTTTTATAATTAGGAAAAAAATCTGCTGATATTACTGATATCATTGCCATTGTACCTGTTTCCTACAGTTTGTGAATAAACATCTTGGATTTTTAGAAAGATGTATATCTAAGCTGGATAAATATAATTTTCAGGAAAAAAAAAAATCAGACTCAAATTATTCTTTTAAAAAGTTGCTTGGGAGACAGTTATCTTCATTAGAATTTCATCATTTTAATCCTAATAGAACAACCTGATTTTTCAGAACTTTTCAGAACCAGAATGAATAAACTCTTTCTTACCTTACTATATTGGAGGGATATTTTTCTAACAAATGTTCATTCAGCTTTAATACAGCATTCTTTGTTTTTTGATTCTTGGAGGCAGGCAGTACATTTTATTTTTATTCCTTTCATATTCTTCTTACAAAATATGAAATCACATGAAAGAATACTCCCCACCCCAATTCAGTGCCAACCTCCAGGCTTTCAGCATATCTAGTACAGTTCGACAGAAACAGAGTTTTCCATTTGAGTTGCCATCCAAGGACAACAGAACATGGTTGCAGACTATTTTTATGAGTTTTTTTCTCAAAAGTTTATATTCTTTGAGAGTAGGTTTTCAGCCTTTTCTTTGGTTAGTCTCTGAAAGGCTCTGCCTAACTTGTTCTGCTAGGCTTCCTTATCCAGAATGTTAATGCCACTAAGAAGGGAGTAATAAATATTTTTGTAATTGCTCTAAATAATAAAGGAGAGAAAATAAAAGACTTAAACCAGTAGAGAATCTTTATGAAATCTGGAAAACAAGTACAGACCACAGTGGCTAGTCTTTCCCACCCTACCCCAAGACAAATACCTGGACTTGGAAGGGTCTAAATGCCTAGAAAGGGCCTCCTCTTTTTAAACTAAGCTATTATTTGTCAAACTCCTTTCACATTGATTCATCAGCATTTGGTATCACTGTGCTACTTGTCTTCACACTCCATAGTTTAGACAAGAAATGTGTGTGTTTCCAAGGTGGGAAAAGATTAAATAATCATCACAAGAGTCTGAATCAGCAGAAGATATCTAAGATTATCTGGGTTACAGAAGCCCAGAAGAAGGTTTATGCCAATGATGATGATATTTTCTTTGGATAGATCCTGGATCTTTTAACACACAGCAATGACAAGCAAATTTGGGCTGGACTGTAATACACAGAAGTACAGAGAGAATATAGTGCAATGATTCTTTTAAAAAATCTTATCAAATAAGTATTGTCCAAATTCTCTTGCCAAAAAAGATGGAAAAAATCCACAACTGATGCTGAGGTTTGGTAATACCATGTAAGTAGATCCAACAGGACCAAATCCAGCTTTAGCTAATGGTTAGCTTTCTGCCAGACATTCAGCAGATTCTGATGTTCTGCTTACTGATACTTAACTAGCCGTAATTCAGAAGATCTCTAGTAAGATCTAGTAAATTACAACACTCTTCAAATTGAAATGCATCAGCAGAGAGCGCCATAATAGATAAAAATATGACAGTTACATAGCGTAATGTTCTCAAGACAGCATACTGTCTTAAATCAGATATTCTATTCTCCTTTCCCAGAAGACTCTTAAAACAATTTGGTAATTATTTTCTCCCCAGAAGCATATGGTAATACTGGTTGCTAGTATAGCTCCAGTCATATTTGTGGGAAATTAACATACCAATTACAAGAATTGTCTTAGAGAAACAATACATGCTGTTAATTGTCACGGTTGTGTTTCATCTGCTTTTATTGAAATGGTAAAGAAATGGTAAATAAGCAGCACAGAAAATTTGCTACTGAGTGCCAAGTATTTTTAAGGTAAACCTGGAAAAATTAAAGACAATCAAGAACAGAAGTGAATAGAGGTGTTCTCAACACACATAATGTTGCAAAGTCTGATACAGACTTTGCTTGACTTCTATAGTAAGGAAAAAAAAAGGAAGAGGCTCTAAAATCTATCTGCAAAGCATTTTAAGCCAGGTGGTGTTCCATGCAAGGCTGGGTGGCAGTCAGCTGGAAGATAGCTGTGGACCATGCATGGAGGCTGCCTGCAAGAGCAACTCACACTGGGAAGTGCTGGAACCTCCAGGTCTGTGGTAGAGCAGAGCAAACTGCATGTCACAAACCTCAGGAGCAATCTTGAGGTATCCATCTAAACATGTTAGTATTCCTCAGGCAAAGGTATAGTTTTCTATGAGCCATCTTTGCCAGGGATATGCTGTGGCCAGCAAAAGAGCTTTTTCAACAGAGCTGCTCCAAATTGTCAGTATAACAGAGCAATGCCATGTTTTTCTTCCCTTCCCTCCCTTTCTCTGATTATTTCCCAGTAGGGGACCTGGGGCAGGATTTTTTTCTTGGCAGTAACCACATTCAAAAAAACACACCATGCCCCCAATTAGTAGACTTGTAGGATTTCAGAGAGGGATATTTTCTTGTGATAAATTACTGTAGCATGACACAGAAGAGGTTTCCCCCTGAGCTGAGGATGCTGTGCAGAGCACTACACCTCACTGGAAATATGTATGCTGGAGTAACGTTTATACAGGAGTGTCTTCTAAATAGTATGTAAAATAAGGGCAGAAGGCTACAATTCAGCGTATTTCAGCATACCCAAAGCATACAGATGTAAAAGGATCTTTGAACATGATTCCTTCACAGGAAAACCAATGCTTTTCTTTAATAGGAAGTTAGAGATTTTTCTTGGACTATACTATAGTTTTCCTTAAAGATAGTTTTATTTATGTCTATTCCCTCTGAGCAAACACAACTCAGGGCAACCCCTGCTGTCCTTTTACAAAAGTCACTGATGCCACTAGCATAAAAGCTATGAGCAAAACTCGTAGGATTGAGCCTACTGTCAACAGGAGTTAAGTGTTACCCACTAAAGGGATTTAGTTTTTGTACCAATTTTTAATGCAAGGTGATGAGTACTCTAATTATAAGATTTTTTACAGTTGGTTTTATGTACACTGTCATAAAAATTGGCAGACATAAATGGAAGAAATCATTGCCAATAATATATTTTACAGAAGATCACTCTGTTCCTTACTGTTGTAATGGGGGATTGACCCTTTTCTTTTGAAAAAAAAAAAGCCTCCCACGTTTAATTTTTTACCTTTCGTGCAACAGAATATATCAATGCTGAATTTCATATCAACTGAATGCTCTAATTTTGTTGTCCCATATGTTCCCAACTTCCAATTATCTTTATGTACATGATGGCAAAATTAATTGATGCCTATACAGTTCAACTGTCTGAATTTTATCATATATAACTTCCTTTTCATTAAGCTAATTACTTATTGCTAGAATATGATATATCTAGAAAAAAACAAAAAATAAAATTCAGAAAAAGGCAAGCTGGTTATGAATGGGTTTTTGCAATCAGTAGAGGTGGCCTGGAATTTGACAGCAGTTAATTCTTTTTTTGACCAGGCTATCCTGCACATTTTACTATATGGCTAGGCTTGCAGGAAATTTTTTTCATCTTACATTTTGCTACAAACACATTCTCCTACTTTCTATACTTCATGGCTCAATACAATAGAGTTTGCTGTTTCTTAACTGTTGCTCATAATTATACTGTGAGCTGCATGCTTTCCAGAAGGAATTAAGTGCCTACATAAGACTGAGAAATGGGACCTTTCCTTCTTGTAGGAGAGATGTATGCTTAATTATAAATAAGCTATTGTAGTCAAAACTGTTATGGCAATAACCTAGAATGCATTTAAATAGCAATGAAACTGCATTTTCTAAGAAAAAAATTCCTATTAAAAAAAAAAAAAGGCAAACTCTAAAAATGAAGCTCATATATAGAATCCAACAAGCACAATCATTTCACATAGCTCCTCCATGAGTAACATTGTCTTCAGGGTAAGTTAAAAGAGTAAATGGAGGCAGAAGATAGCAACAAATAAAATCTAGGCCTCATCATTCTCTAAAAGTCATCCACAGTTTATTTTAAGGATCAGTAGTAAAAATACTTTCCAGTCAAAATTCTTCTCTAGACGAAACAGAATTAAAAAATAGATCCAACATCTGCAGGTCTGCTATTTGCCGTAGAAGTTCTGATTAAAGCTGAATAAATCCACAGGGTGAAGTAGCCTCCTTTTCTAAATAGCATCAACTAAATCTTACAGGCCTATGGAGAACCTGGTCAACCTTAAGTAAAGAAACAAACACGCGGTGCGTGTGGAGAGGGAGCAGCAGCTGCACATGTACAGATGTTCCTCACTGCCAAACAGGTGTTTCCACTTCTATTTGCTAGTTGACATTTGCTTTCCTCTGGTTTTACTCTCTTCCTCACTTGCAAAACATTACCCTTGCAGTACATGTTTGATAGGCCACAGGGGGACAATCTGACAAAAAGCAAGTCTATATTTGGTGGAGAGGGGAATGCTGGCCAGCATGTGTGCAGGTACTTTGCACAGGCTGCAGCACTGAAGCATCCCAGCCTCTGCTTAAAATCTTAGCTTCTCTGTGGAGAAGGTGAGTCATTGGGGACCAGCTGTGCATTGATGGAGCAGTCCCATGGAGCTGCTGGAATAGTACTTATGTCAGTGACTAACAACTCTCCTTCCCATCTAACATCCTGCCACAAGTCTCATTGTTAATACATTTGCCTGGGACTCTGGACTGGCCTTAACACCACATCAACATTTTCTATGGGGATCACACTAAGAGCTTGCAGCCACTTGCAGAAAGCTGTTAAGTATCTAAAGTTATAACTTAAAGACAAGTAATGTAAAAAATTTTAATGGTCATATGAACCTGAAACTCAAAATCAAGGAAATCCAAGTATTTCCTCTGAGATACACTAGAATCAACATGGTATATTACCTAGACCTATTACACACTGGCACGTAAAGGAAAGAGATTTATATTTACTTGTAAGTCACAGTCTACATTACCAAAAAGATGATCTCCCTAATTGTGCCAAGTAAAACCTACAGTTACAATGCTAAATTGTATAAACCCACCAGTTCAGAAAACAGTGCCAAATGCAGACATAAGCTTTCAGCAGGCTTTATGCTCTTTTCTGTATTTCCAAAAAATATATACTGTTAACTGATATATACTGTTCACTGATTCTCTAGTTTAATGCACTGAGATGAGGTTTGTTTGTAGGATGCATAATCTTGTGCTGTGCCCATCGTCTGTATACTTCTTTCTAGGTCAGGCTTGCTGAGGCTTTGAGTAACATTATCTAGTTGAGGGTTTTCAAGGGTGATTCCAGTCATCCTGATATTTGTTGAAAAGGCCACACAGCAAGGCATATTCAGTCTAGAAGGCTCTTGCATTGCACTGATAACTTTCTGATGCAGATGGTGGAAGAGCCAATGAGGAGACGTATGCTGCCGGACCTTGTATTAATGAACAAAGAAGGTATGGTTGGGGATGTGAAGGTTGGGGGCAGCCTTAGTGGTAGTGACCATGACATGGTAGAGTTCAGTATCATACAAGGAAGAAGCAGGGCAATAAGTAGGATTGCAACCCTGGACTTCAGGAGGACTAACTGTTCTTTTTAAAGACCTACTTGGAGGAGTCCCATAGGCTAAGACTCTAGAAGGTAGTGGGGCCTAAGAGAGCTGGTTGATATTCAAAGATCACTTCATTTGAGCTCAAGATAGGTGCATTCCTTTGAATAAAAAAGTCAAGTAGAGGAGTCAGGAAAGCAAAACCTTCATGGATTAGCAAGGAGCTGCTAAAAAAAATCATGTGAAAGAAGAAAGATCACAGTATGTGGAAAAAGGTACTAGTCACTTGGGACAATTAATAGGAATGTTGTCAGGGTATGTAGGGATACAACAAGGAAGGCCAAGGCCCTCTTGGAATTAACTCTGAAAAAGGAAGTAAAAGAGAACAAGAAGGGCTTCTGCATCTTCCCCCTCACATACCCTGAGGTACTGGCAACACATCCTATCACTCATTATTCAGGGCCTAATCCAAAGAACGCAGTTGATGGGGAGCCTTGTCGCTGTTCTTAATCTATGTGTAAGAATACAATGTGCAAGCCTTGCATTGTCATCTTTTCCTCAGACAGTCTCAAAAGCTTACTGAAGTGTGACTTGCCTTTTCTGAGACCTTGTGGGTTGTCTTTAATTGGTCTCTGCTTTTCCAAATACTATTCTATTATTTTTACAGTGTTTACACTATCCTGAGCAACACTGTGCATGACTTTTTAGCTAGGTTTTGAAATTAGTGAGTATTGGTTTTCATCCTTAGGGATATCAATATCAAATAATTGCTTTACTCCATGTCCACAGTCTACACTTGAAACAGCAATCTGCTGCTAATGCAATATATGACTATTGTGAACTCTTTTTTGTGTTTCAGGGACTCAGTAATAATATACAATGAAGAATATTGTTATTCAGTTCCAAACTCATCCCCTTTCCTCTTAGGATCTCTCTTATATGAGGAAGAATCTGCGTTTTTTAGCAGAGACATTTGTAAAAATATTTAATTACTCTGTTATCATCACTTATTTTCTATGTAGAAGGTGATATTGCCCAGTCTGAATAACCTTAGCAGGAGGACTGGTAGAGGCATTGAAGAAAGAAGTACTGTGCCCAGTATCTACAACAGAGACAGAAATGTGAGTTCAGAGACATGGCAGCTGAGAGATATATCCTATTCCGGAGTGAAATAACAACACCTTCACAAAAACATGCCAGTCCATGGTGCATCTCCATGTTCTCTCATTTTCATAAAATTTTCTGTTTTAAGTGGGATAGAAATAAATTTGGCAAGTTCTGGACTTTCCTCTGCTCCTTACATTGCAAAGGTGTTTTTATTCTAAAAATCAGAGAAAATTTGACATTAGAGGTGTCTGTGGAAGAATAACTGTGGAAACAAATACCCTTTGTAGACTTTGATCCCTTTCCAGGTATGGAACATGACAAGCTATTGTATCCTATAAACTAGGCTTCTTAGTGAGACTGTATCTTTTATGATACACCTAAAGCAGTCCCTTTTTTGATGTCTGAAACTCTAGTTGTGGCATCCTAAGTTACTACCCTCCTAATGCATAAGAGCATACATTTGTTTTGAATCAATTTAAAAGTGTCTTGTGACATTTTGGTATAATGAATCATTTCAATTAGGTTGAATCACTGCAGAACACTATACTAACACTTAACATTTTTGAGGAAAAATCTTTTTTCTTTTAAGTATACACAGTTACCTAACAAGCTCAACCCAATAATATATTCTTGTGCAGGTAAAGAACAGAGCCATCTGGATTTATACACATAATAAAATCAATACTACAGCTTTTAAATAGAAGTAAATTTACACTTTCACATTTCTATTCACACGTTGTGGTTTTCTGGCATTTTTTAAACAAAAAAAAAAAAAAGGAAAATGAGAAGGAAAGAAATACTAGTTTGATGATGATCACATGAATGTTGTTTTAATCATATAATTTTAAGCTTATCAAAGATAAGCTTAACATACTGTTCTTAGTTAACAGCATAACACAAATTCAATGGATTTCATATATATATTAATGATGTAGATATAAAAATATTTATTTAATTCTATTGTCATTAAGAAATACAAATGTTCTTAAGCACATTGCTACTGAAAGGGGAAGACTACACAAAATAGAAGTTTTTAGCTTCTTATGATCTAGCTATGAAAAATAAGACCTTCAGCAGAAAGTGGTCAAGTAGAATGATTTTTAATTATAGTTTGATTAAAATATTCAAAGTTAGTGGTTAAAATTAGTTTTATGCACTTCATTGGGGACCTAAATAAAGGTCTTTTGAAAAAAACCAAAATGTTAGGAATCTATAATTTTCACACACTGAGAATCCTTAGTATTTTGGGGTGCTAACCTTCTTATTCAGGTTCTTTAAATATGGATTGTCTCTGTTGTTCATCTGGGCACCTAAATTTGGTTTCTTACCTTTAATCTTGATTTTTTTAATAGGTTCTGGCACTTCTGCTAAGACTCTTATTGAGTTTAGTAGCACAAGAGATTTTTGCCTGCTAGCTTAAAGGTCATAACCCATCTAATGTGAATAACAAATAGATGCAGTCACCTTCTACTGACATAACACCAGTAAATATGCAGTGTCAGGTTCTGTTATTGCACAATGAGTTAGATGACTCCTTTGACTTCAGTGCATGAATAAGTATGACCTATCAGGTTAGTACAATAGGTATAGCAGTCAATTAATTGGCTATGACATAGCTGTAATAAGTAGTAGTAGTTCTGATAATCTGTGGCAAAGAATAATCAACTAATATCATTACCAGTGTGAAGTTTGAATTTCTCATTCAGGAACACATCTCATCAAGGAATTAACACTTAACATAAAGATTAATGTTTGAGGGAACCATTAGGCAAAGAAAGGCCTATTAGTGCCTATGAGTTCTTTCCAGCAAGAGAGACATCTACAGAAGTGAATCTGAAAGAGGCCTTGAAATGTCCTCTAAGTCAGGCCTCTTCTTCTCAGGAAGCTTCAGCTGTGAATGTCCTTGCTAGGAAATATTTTTTAAGCTGGTTTTCTTTTTAAAGACCAATGGTGGAGAGTCTAGACTCTCATTTCAACCCTAATAATCAGAATTTTTTTCTTACTAACAGTCCCTTGTTAGTCCCTTGATGCAGTTGAAATTCATCTCTCATTGTTCTATCCTAGTGGACATGTAAAGCACTGTTATAGGTCTCCTTTCAGTCCTCTGCAGAAAAATCCTCCCATCTTCCATAAGTTTCTTTATTAAAGCAAACTAACATTTCATCAACAGGCAACTAACAAAGTAATTTCTAGGTTCTGGACCATCTGTCTATATCTTTCTTGAAGTGGATAAAGTTTCACAATCCAGAAACATTGCCTTAACCAAGATGGAAAATATGGATGGATTTTCTGCATTCCCAAAAGATATCTTGTAACATGATCCTTTTTTCCCAACAATGTAACTTCATTAAAATTAAGAAGCATCCTTTAGACTATCACTTGGTAGTTAAACACCAATCATTACTATAATCATAGTTTCCAGGACTTGCTTTCTAAAGCTCTTGGGATAGTTACACCTATCATCTCACTATACCTTCGACATTCAAGCATCCAATCATTGACACATTCAAGATGACATCCAGGTAATTGTGTCAAGAAAATACAATTTCCTGGATAATTTTCAAGACATTTTCATTTTACTATGAAAAGACAGATTACACAGAGGTGTGACCCAAATAAGGATTACAAATACAGTGGTAAAAGACAAAATGAAGAATTAAAGACTTAATTACAACTTTGGAAAGGATATCCAGAAAGCGGGGGAAGGAAAGGGAGGTATTGAATGAACATATGAGCTGTAGAGCCATGGAGATTATAAATGTCTGCATTCCTGCTATATAATGCAGACTAGGTCAGAATTTGATCCAGTTTAGGTTCAGATAATATGAAGACTTGATTGCCATCTAGTTCTGTTCTACAGTATAGTTTGCTTGTGCTGGTTCTACCTCTAATCTGCTACAGAGGAAAGAATTCAAAAGATGGCTCCAAGTGCCAAATTTATTTTAAAACTTGCCATATTTTAACTCAAATGCATGATTTCTGGGCTTAAACAGAGCCTTTTGAGTCACCAATATTGTAAAATTCAGCTTCTTGGAAGATTCTCTGGCATTGTCAACAATCATTTTAAGACTGTTTAAATTAACAGTCAACACTAGATTAGCATGGGAAGTCTGCAAAGTCCAAAGACTATACCTACCTGGCTTTTAAAATAGTATAGCATTGAGTCTTTAGTATTCTGCACCCAGTTCTGAGCAACCAGCTAACAAACCAGCTCTAAGCCTCATTCCTATCTCTAAAATCCTTCTTTAGCATTTGTAATATAATTATCATGGCAACCAGAAGTATTTTACCTTACAACTCTGGTGGTGCATACAAGCACTTCACATGTCTTACTCATTTTAACAATATTACCAGTAACCTTCAATAAAGAAGTGATCTTATATAGTATGGTGCGTGTTATTCCCTGTTTGTTTAGTCATAAACCTTTTGTTCTGGCTTGTCCTTGGAAGGCAAAAGAAGAAAATAGTATCTATGAGGCCAATTGTTTTGTTGGAACTACAGTAACTTCATTTAAAAAGTTTACGTACCAAAATGAATCACAAAGGAAATAATAAGAGGTTTGATAGCTCATTAAATGAGTCAATTGATCTAAGCTAATAATATATATATAGTGCAGTATTTACACAGAGTGACACTGGATGTAATCAGAGCAGTGTTGGTTATACCAGAGTAATTTTTACTTTCAAAATATATTACATGTAAATTGCTTACACAGAGATCCAAACAACAAGTCAGATTATAAGATTATTGTAAGTGCTCTCATACAGAAAGTGCAATAATAATGTTCCACCCCAAAATACAGAATCAAACAGTTAAATAGTTTGGCCAAGGGAAGGTGCATTATCTTGACTCTAAAATAGATGGACAGTAACTTTTTGCATTGGATTCCTTTAATATCATTGATTTGGTACTATCACACCAACTGTATGATATTTCATGAACATTGAGGTACAATTGTTAGTAGGAAATGCTATAAGAAGTTTTAATGAGACAGACTTTCTTTGAAAAGATATAATTGAAAAAAATCAGTGTATTTCTACATATTTACATTATCAACACTGTTGAATTTTTTTTCCTCCATCTGGTTTTCACTCTGCAACAGTACCAGCAAATTTTTATTAATTTTTATGAAAAAAACACAAAAACAAAACAAAACAAAACAAAAAAAAATCAAAATCACCCACAAAAAAACCAAACCAAACCAAAAACCTAAAGCCCATTAAAAATGTAAATTACTATTGTATTTTATTGGTCAGTTGGAAATTTGTACCTATGTAGTTGGAACCAATTCTGCATAAGTAACAGAGACCTGTCTGTGATCTGCCACAGGTTTATGCCATTTCTGTTCCTTAGCTCTGAGGCCCTGTTTCTATGTAGCAAGTCTGCTGTACTATTTTTCATGAACTCAACAGCCTGCCTGGTTAAATGTAAAAGAATAATTGTGCTGCATGAGACCAAAGGCCTGCCTTACTTAGCAGTTCATACACGGTTAAAATCCATAGGAAAAGAGACATCCAGTTGAATGGTTCAGATTGAATCCAATCAGATAATATCTGCTTTTTTTCATCTTGTACCCCATAGGATGCTTCTTTCAGCTTTTAAATAAAGCTGTTTGGTTTTGTTTTTGTTTTGGTTTGTTTTTTTTAAGTATAACTGCTTTCAACACTAAATAATCTACTGCAGGATGACTGCCAATACCTGTGAGAAAATCCATGGGTTTTTTGTACTTTCTGTGTATGTTCTTCTATACTTCACAGGTATCACAGTATCACAGGGTGTCAGGGGTTGGAAGGGACCTTGGAGATCTTCGAGTCCAACCCCCCTGCCAGAGCAGGATCATATAATCTAGCACTACCACTAGACATACCCATGTTCAAATCAGTACCAAGAAGTGTAATGGAAGGTCTTGCCATCCATTGCCAGACTAGCTGCTATTACCAAGAGCAAAACCCCCTGCTCATTCCCCATCCAGAGTGTTTTTGATGAAGCCCTATGTTATGAGCACAAATTTGTATAGAGAAGCCAGTAAGCGGAATTCTTTAACAACTTTAACAACAACAATTTCTTTAACAACTGCTTCAAGCAGGAACAGCTGCTAGTTTGCCACTGAGTGCAGCTAATGTGAAGAACATTAACAGGACAGTGCCAGAATTGCAGAACAATCCTCAGAACATTCACAAACATATTATGGGAATGTGAAAAAGTTTCACCTTTTCCCACTGAGTATTGAAGCACAGAATCACAGAATGTTAGAGTTTGGAAGGGATTATCCCATCCAACCCTCCTGCCAAAGAAAGTTCACCTGGATCAGGTTGCACAGGAAGGTGTCCAGGCAGGTTTTGAAAATCTCTAGAGAAGGAGACTTCACAGTCTCTTTGGGCAGCCCTCTTGCAGGGCTCTGTCACCCTCATGGTAATGAAGTTTTTCCTCATGTTGAGGTGGAACTTCCTATGTTCCCGTTTGTGTCCATTGCCCCTCATCCTATCACAGGACAGCACTGAAAAGAGATTGGCCCCTTCTACTTGACATCCACCCTTCAGATATTTGTAAACATTCATAAGATCCCCTCTCATCCTTCTCTTCTCCAGGCTGAACAGTCCCAGTTCTCTCAGCCTTTACTCGTTGAGAGAGATGTTCCAGTCCCTTTGTCATCCTTGTAGCTCTCCACTGGACTCTCTAGTATTCCCTGTCTCTCTTGAACTTGGGGGCCCAGAATTAGACACAATACTCTAGATGTGGTCTCATTAGGGCAGAGTAGATCGTGAGAAAAATCTCCCTTGATCTGCTGATCACACTATCTTAATGCATACCAGGATACCATTGCCCTTCCTGGCCACAAGAGCACACTGCTGCTCACGGTCAATATGTTGTCTATCAGACTCCCAGATCCTTCTCTGCTGACCCCTAAACTGTATGAGTGCATGGGGTTATTCCTCCCCAGAAGCAGGACTCCATACTTGCCCTTGTTGAACTTCATTAGGTTCCTTTCTGCCCATGCTTATGTGTCACAGAGTTGGAATAAAGGCCTGCTGCCCAACAGTGAGTATCTTTCCCGCTGGTTTCATAGACTTTAAGGAGAAATTTGAGCTTACAAGGTATAAAAGTGAGGCCTTTAGCTGGAGAACTAACAAAAAAAAAACCCCTTACAGATCAGGATGCTAAGATTTGCACATTATAATAACAAACATGAAGACACCAATTAACCACTGTGTGCTTCCCATTTCAGTCTCAGAAACCTTGAATAGCATACGCTGTGTGATTTAGCTCAGAGGTGACAAGGCTAGAAAGAGATAAATCTCTTGAGTACTGGCATCCTGTATGTAACTGCAGACAGCAACCTTGTGATGCCGTGCAAATGGGGTGTCAGATAATTTAAATAACCAAATATAGAACATCAAAATACATATGATCTGAATAATACTGTAATGCTTTATCTAGGGTTCTTACATTGAGCAGTGGCATGTAAATCCTATTTTGTCAAAATTAAAGTGGATTTTTGACTGGGTAGGTTTCAGCAAATGCTTTTTAAATATCTATATATATATATTTAAGAGCAAAGATTAACAGTAAGTTTCAGTATCTCTAGCAAAAGCTGTTACTGCTTTCACACTGATTTCTTTATATGCACATTAACTTATACAGGGGGCCTTAAGCATGTAACTCCTGTTACAGTTCTGGGAGATATGTACGACAGACTCTGCTTTGTGATGTGACTATAACAGGGAGGGTTTATGTGCTTGAAATTGTTATATTTTGGTAGGAAGAAAAATACTGGGATACTTAAACAGAAGTCCATCTCAAAGTGCAATTCCTCAGACTGTTCCACTTCATTAGTTCCACTTTACACTACCAGTTAATATGAAAGACTAGAAACTTCGTAATTTTTCTTTTTTTTTTTTAATTAAACTGGGGTGTTTTTTTGTTTCTTTGTTTGTTTTGGTTGGGGTTTTTTTTGTTTTTAATTGGTTTGTTATTGTTTCTGTTGTTTGTTTTGTTTAGTTTGGGTTTTTTTAATTATTATTATTTTGTTTTGTTTGTTTTCTTATGAGAATCCTTCCTAACAGCAAGTCTGAATTAATAAATGAACAGTATAAAATTAATTTTAGTATCTGAATTGAATCAGTATGTTAAAATTTTTATTTAGGGCTGAACTGCATATTAGTTAGTACTGCAACTTAAAAGTTTCTTCAAAAAAGCAGTGGACTGAAATGCAGAGATAGCTGTATGCATATTAAAAATTATGTGGAAAAATAAATGATCCAAAAAACAGCAAAAAATAATCAAAAGAGAATTGTGCATGACTAGAAATGTAGAGACACAGGTTCTTCCTTGTATGTTCTTGGTCTTCCCAAGCTTGAAGAAAACCTTTTCCATAATGACAGTATAAATAGAGCCCTTAATATATGGATTAAATCCAGAAGGAATGCAGGTACTGTAGAGGGAGCAGTTCTATGTCAGTTATATTACATGGCACTGAAATGCAGAAAAATGCATCGCTGGGAGTTTTTTAACTGTTATTTGATATACTGATATACTGCTTTACCTTTCTACACTGACACAAAAACGACGTGGCTGGCATAACAGAGAGACCTCTGGATACTGAGGGAATTTTCAGGTAGTGACCCTGAATCAATGTCCATATAAGATCTTTCTCATTTGCTGTTGGAACAGGCCTAGAACAACTGAGAGATTAAACAATACCACATTCTAACTGATCCAGGACTACTTTTGAGTCTAACTAAACTCAACTCTGCTATAAATTTTTTGAACTAGGAAGAGGTAAATTGCAACAAACAAGATATAAAAGTTCACACCAGGCAGTATAGCTAAATCATTTTCTTTACAAGAGATTAGCATCATGTCTGTCATCAGATGCTACATCTCAGCTAAAGGACAGGATATTATTGAAACGTTCTAACTTAAAAGATCGTCTGATCATATTCTAAATTTAATCTACATCCATCTGTAAGTTCTTTACATCTCTTTCATCCTACAGCCCTCTGTAGTGTCTCTGTAAGGATGAAGAAATAATGACACTGCTATTTAAGATCATTCAATCTCCACTGATTTATATAGATCTTTCTTGTGAGACCAAATAGTATAATGTACATTCCCAAGCTATACCACCATGTTAATGTTTTAGTTTGGATTTTTTACATCCTGTAGTATTAATATATCATGATAAAGAGAATAGAACTACTACCTGTGTGACTGAGTTTTATACAATTATTCATTAAATCAATTTCATTTTAAAATTATTTTATTGAAATAGCTAATAAAAGCCTATAGCGTAAAAATAAAATTCTGTGGTGTGAATCAAAAACTTAAAGAAAATAGTTTTATTTTTCCTAAAGAGTTATTAGGGGCAAATATATCATGGGCAATTTTTGTGAGAAAGAACATTACAGGATTACAGTTTGGTGAGAAATTATAAACGTCAATAAACTCCTTTTTGTTTGACCATGTATAAAGTCTTAGTTATGTACTCTGGAGTAAAAAATATGCAAAACTTAGGTGATCAAGACCACGTTCTTCCACAATTTTGCTATAATCATAAAGTTTCATTGAAAACAAAGTGAAAAGCCTCACATATCACAACTTTGTTTTAAGCTTCTAGACCTTGTCTTTTTTTTTTTCTCTTTTTTTTTTTCTCTTTTTTTTTTTGCAGTGGTAAATAAAATTTATTCTACTGACTGTGTAGAAATAATAGAAAATACACAGATTGAATGTCCCCAAACCTGTGAAGTAGTCACAGGGTGCAGTAACATTTACTGCTTGACCTTGAAAGATAGTATTTTATGTAAATGCCACACCATCTAAAGCTATCTTCAGTTAGAGACTCCAATACAAAAAACATCTTTTCCCATCAAGGTGAAACACTACCATTTTTTTCTACTAATTGTCACATGTCTTTCCCCTAGTTATTATCCCTCCACAAGAATAAATCTTTGTTTTGCAAGAACTCTGTTGCAACTCATATCAGAAGAGGAAGTTACTAAACTTTTCTGTACATAAGTATCCTGGGATACAATTTGTTATTTACCCATTTATAATTTACTCTTGTTGATTATTTGTTCACCTGTACATCATGCTTTCTGTTCATGTGTATAAACACAAAGGACAGTATCTTACATAACCTTAATACTCAATAGCATATTGTCCTTTCATCTTTAGCAGGTAGCAGTTCTCTTTGCCCTTCAGCTTTCTTTCCTCAGTGAGATAAAATGGATTCTTTATTTACAAGACAAATATTTCACCTAGGTATTTGTTTCAAATACAGGTTCCCCTCCTTAACTGTCCAAATTTTCCAGCTACTAAGGAATTAGAGAAGAGTCTAATTTTTAATGATTTTTATTGGAGAATTTAGCTGAAAACTTCAAATACTGAGGAGAAAGAAAAAGAAGGGAACATGAAGTGAATCTCTTTTGTGCTATTCTTAGTGATTCCTACAACTGATATCTATGAAGAGTTCCCAAACTTTTCTCAAAGCTGAGGTTCAGCTAATGGATCTCTAACTTCCTGTTGTTTGCTGCTTCTCTTCCTCACATATTGGAACTGCTATGGCCTCTTTCTAGTCTTTAGGGTATTTCTCTCCTGGATTAACAGATCTCATAAAACTGTCTACTGCCATTTTATTTCACATGTTCCTACCCTTAGTTCTTTTAGAACTGATCAGTAAATTTCCTTTGTTTCTACTGCTTAGAATTTTTTTCCTAGCTTTTTTCTTTTTTGATCTTTATATCATTTAAGAACCATTTAAAATAATATTTTTGTGATCCCTAATCCTTTCCTCTCAGTATATATCTTACTTCAGATTTAATCCTGTTAGTGCCAACAGAAAACCCATGCAGTACTTGTCATTTCACATTATTAGAATTAAATCACTTCTAAGTGTATTAAGTGCAACCCAAGCATATATGGAAAAAGAAACATTCTTTTCTATACACAAATAAACAGAAAAACAGAATAGCTTTAAATCAGGCTGTAAACTAGGAGACAGTATAAATTGACAGTTCTGAAACATATACTGAAGATGACTACATGAACTGTGTTCTTCCATACCATTCTAAAAGACTAATTTTCTTTTCTTTTTCATAGCAAGACTATGCCTATTATTTTCATGACTATTTCTCTCCTCCTTCTGTGTTCAAAAAACCTTTCAGTAAATTCTGATATTGGGGGTGGGAAGAAGAATGAACCAATTACCAACAAAGAAAACATTTTATCCAATTAACAAACTGACTGCATTTTCAGGGTACCCAGAGTAATTTCCTTCAAAAATGTAAATAACACCATTCTCAGCACACAATGCTCATCAATGCCGAATACACTATAGGAAGCAGTAAATGGCCCCGCAGTTGCTTTAACTGTGAAATGCAGCTGAGTGATTTGATAAAATCAATAGCAATTTACTGTGTATGTCAGTGCTATGAAGATCTTTCTGCATAAGTGAGAAAAGCAGAAACAAATTCTAGGAAAAAAATAAAATCAGCATTTGATTCCCTGAAGAGATTATACAAGAACTCCTGGGATTTTTATTGCAATGCTCATGAGTTTGTCACTGTTAATGTATTATCAATAAAAGCTTTTTAGCATATTTATAAGAAGGGGCTGTCCATATGAGTCCACTGATCCTAGTGTGCCAAGTGCATTCATCAAGTGTAGCCGGAGTCATTTGGCTCTTGTCCTGATCAGCTTTAGGTCTAAAGCTGGATGTGGACTCTGGGTGCCTGTCATGATTACTGATATGTGGATATGGTTTTGCCGTGTAACAGAGTTTGAATCTCCTGCATCTATACATTCAAAGCAGCTGCACTTCAGACCCCGAGTTTGCTTGCCAGGAGATTGAGCTACTCCAGATTTAAGCTAAACTTGAACCAAGAAAATCAAGAAATTTGAATACCATGACTGTATAGATGCACTGCCTACATCTGTTCGCTTCCCAAATCCCAACACCTGGAGTACAACTTGAGAAAGTTCATAGTAATTCTGAAATGGGTAATAATGAGACCAAAATTCCAGAAAAGGGTGAGAAGTAGGCATATAAGCCAGCTTCCCCTCCCATGCCTACTGTTCTTGGAGAGATGCTGATTGCTCTGCCTTTCTTACATAGCCCTTACATGCTGTTGTGCAATACAGCTTAATACTTGTAGGTAATATTATAGGCGATAAAGCCCTGTAAAAAGTACGTGTGAATCTCAGAGAGACTTTTTACTGTATATATTGTTGTTAGCTACCTCTGTTTCTAAATAAGGCTGTCTCACGATCAGCATGCCATTCCAGTATCTCCCTAAGGCTTACTTTGCATCCTGAAGTCAGCAACCTGGCAGCTAAAGAACTACTTTTTCACTTTTTTATTTGCAAATCCATACTTCTTGATAGACTGACATTTTACTGTAGAGAGGACAGAACAAAGTGCAGCTATGGTTTTTTCCTTCCTTCCTTCCTTCCTTCCTTCCTTCCTTCCTTCCTTCCTTCCTTCCTTCCTTCCTTCCTTCCTTCCT
>JANIJG010014261.1:62755-101065 GCA_024611175.1 Megaceryle torquata | reverse complement strand
TACTGTGGTTTACAGCCCAACACCGTTGCAAAGGGACACTGTCAGTCACATTTCATACACTTCAAAAAAAACTTACTATAAAAACCAGCTTTCCTTAGGATACCACTGCTACATCTTAAAATTTTTAGACATTAAGCAGCTTAAATCTAGTTTACTTTCCTCAATGTATATTTCTCTTTTTGCATTTCATCAGTCTCATCCAATTAAAGTAGATCATTTAATTTATAGCTCCTCAGTTAAGCTTTCAAATTCCCGTATGCACTTTCAGAAAACCTTAGTTATTGTTTCTAATAAATTGTTTTACAGGAGAAAGAAAAAGAGAAAAGAAAAAAAGAAAAAAAAAAGAAAAAAAAAAAAAGAAAAAAAAAGAAAGGACAAGAACACCATAGGAGAATTCTGTACATTTTAGCTTTTACAATGCTTAAATTTTGGGATGAACTATTTCTGGCAGGTGTCCCTCTAACAAAACCAAACATTAGTGATTAATTGGATAGCATACTATGGCAATTTATTTCATTGACTTCACTGTAAAGATATTTCCAGTTTTAAAGGTCAATATTGTATGTATAATCTTTGTTGGAGATGTCCATTTATGGGAAGTATATCCAGCCCTCTCTCTGCTTTGGAGCTTTGTGGCTAAGTGATGAACTTTTAAATTGTGTTTGCTTTGTTCTTCTCTGCATTAGATTTTTAGGAATCTTAATCTCTGGGGTGCCAAGAAAGAAATAGAAATACACTCTCTGGTTCATTGCTGCCTAACTGTAATGATCATTCTTAATCAGTTCCACTAGAAATTAAGTGGAAATAAAAGCAATGGCTACTGTGTTCACATTTTCCCCTGATTCCATATTCAAAAGACCTTATTTCACAGGAACCACACAGATAATTGCTGTGCTTCCTTTCAGGATTAATAATTGCATGTTCCCAGCTGCAAAGCAAGAAAAGGCAAATTTCACGATGCCACTATAAAGACCTGATCCTCCTCCCTCTCCTTAGCAATCCTACCTCCTATGATTGGTAGCAGGAGTGAGCTGCAGGGGTTGGGGGTTTGTCTGTTCCCCCGACACACTTGGCCCTTTCCCCGGAGACAGGTAACCATTGCTTCCTGATCTGTAAGTAGCTGTAAGGCTGTGCACTGCATTAAAATTTGCTGCAATGTAAAATTTGCCATACATTGTTTAAATTTTGAAATTTGTTTTAAAGCTGCTTTCTCATGTATCATTAAAATGGTAAAGAACTGATTAAATGCTGCGGACAGGAACAGGAGCAAGCAAGGTGGGGAAAGGGCTCACAGCAGCCTCTCGCCGTGGAAAGCCAGCATTACCGTCCAAGTTTCCTTACAGCCGATGTGACCTGTAATTTCACACCAAGAGATGCCCAGGCTGGTTTTATTTTACTTTTCCCACCAGGACAGTGTTTTACAGCATCAGAATGTTTCCATGAGATTTCAGGGGAGGACAGTCCTAATAACCCTGTGGTTGCACTTAGCTGCCCCCATTCTGGGAGCCCCTTAGGGCCTGGCTTCGAGGAGCAGTGGGTGCCTTCGTGACCAGTGCTCTCGGCAGGGTCCTGGCCTGACACGGCCTCGTCTGCTTCCCTCGTAGGGTTTGGGCTTGAAATCCTTCCTGTGCCGATGGAGAGGCAGCTATGGCAAGGAAGGGCTGTGTGCTACCGCGGAGATCTGGGTGCAAAGGGAAGGTTGGGTTGCCTTCAGAAACGACGTCGAGGGGGGAAAGGGAGTCGTGGTTTTCCTCGTCTTGGAAGTCTCGCCGCCGAGACCTGCTGCTTCCCACGGGGCAAGAGCAGGGAAGACGACTCCACCGGGTTCCCGATCCCGGGAGCACTTCGGAGACGCCAAGAGAGATGCCGCGGGAGGAAGCAGGGGCCGCCCCCAGGCACAGGTGTCTTCCTGCCACGACCACGGGAGCGTAGCCGGGATCCCTCTGCCCAGCCCAGGAGCGGGAGCCACCCCGCACAGGCTCCCTAGCAGCGGATTCTCCGGGGCGGCCCGGCCCGACGGGACATCGCCGGTCGCTGCGGGCAGGGCTGGGCCGAGGGCGGTGGGGCCTCGGGAGGGCTGTCCCTTCCCCGCTGCGGGACTCCACCGCTGCTCGCCGCCTGCAACGGGGGCTGTCACTGCCTCGGCACCGCCTCCTGGGAGTCCCCTGCTCGCAGCCCCGGGGTGGTCTGGTGCAGGGGCAGAGGGGGTGGATTTCTCGGCGCTTTGCATCTCCAGGATTGGCGACGCTTCCCTATAGCCTCAGGGACCAGTGTCCCTGCCCTCCCCTGGGGGCACTGGTCTGAACCGCCGCGGCCGCCGCGGTCACCCCTTCCCTCCACCCAGCGCTCGGCCAGGACGGGGAACTCGTCCCTTGGCTCCCGCCCCGCCGAGCTGCGGCCGCAGGGCTTGCGGGCCCGTCGGTGCGATAGAGACGGCAAAAGGCACCTCTGTCGCCTTCACCCCAGAGCCAGCCGCAGCCCCAAGGCAATCTGCCTCTAACCAGGGCCCGAGTTTGCCCGAGCGTCCCCTCCATCCCCGCCCCCCATTCGGTACAGGGTGCGGGGGACCCTTCACGGCCACAGCCGCTGCCCGCCTCGGCGAGGCACCACCCCCGGCCCCCGTGAAGCCACCCGCCCCGTCCCAGACAGTGGGTAGCGGCCGGTGGCGCGGTGCCTACGGCGAGTGACGGTGGCAGCTCGGCGAAGCGCACCCCGGGGGCGCCCACGGGAGACGCTCCCACCCACGCGTGCCCGGGGCGCCCCCGCCCCTTCGCCTGCCGCCGTCTGGCGCAGACGCGCTCACTTACACACCCGCACACTCACACTCACGCACACTCGCTCAGGCCGCCAGGGCTGCAGCTCGCCGCTCCTCACCCGCCCCGCCGGTTCGCCTCTGCCATGGCAAGCCCCGGCTCCGGCTTCTGGCCCTTCGGGGCCGAGGAGGGCTCCGCGACCGCCGAGAGCCCCGGCACAGGTAGGAGAGACGCCGAGCAGCCGAGTGGAACCGTCCCGACGGAGCCGTGGAGCCGCCTCGGCAGCGCTGCCCGGTCGCCGGAGACCCCCTATTGTGGCAGCTCCGCCGGCGGGACGGAGCGGCGGGGACGGCGTGACCGACGGCGGCTCTAGCCCGGCGTGGGGCGGCTCGACCGGGCGGGGGGGTTCCTGGGGAGCAGTGCCGGGTGGCGGACGAGTCGCCCCCGGCCCGCGCCTGTCCCCACGGATCCTCCGCTTCATTTTCTCTTGCAGCCAGAGCCTGGTGTCAGGTTGCCCAGAAGTTCACGGGAGGGATCGGAAACAAACTCTGCGGTAAGGGCAGCCCGCGGCGGGGGCACGGCTGCGCTCCCGCGGAGCGCTGGTGGCGGCCGCGGGCCCTGCCCTGCCCCGGGCCGGGGAGAGGGGGGGACGGGTTCTGATGCCGCGGTGCTGAGGCCGTGTGTCCCTGTCGCTATCAAGCCCTGCTCTACGGAGATGCCGAGAAGCCCATGGAAACCGGCGCCAGAGCAGCCCCGGGGGCAGCGGAGCCGCGGCCGGCCTGTACTTGCGACAAAAAACCCTGCGGCTGCCAAAAAGCGGAGGTGAATTACGCCTTTCTGCACTCAACAGGTAACGGCCCTCCCAGGCCACGCTAAACCAAAAAAATACAAACCAGTGTTTCGTTCAGGAAATTGCCTCCGTCCGCGGTGCGGAGAGGCCGGGGGCAGCGGCTCGGGGTAGCTCCGCGCCTTCAAGCCGTGGCCCGCTCCTGCGCACCTGCGGGCACCGGGCATTTCTCAAACCTGGCAAAAACCCCAAACAAACAAAAAACCCATCACAAAACAAAAACCCCAAAGAAACAAACAAAAAAGCCACCCCAAAATAGATCACTCTATTTTATTTATTTATTTTTTTAAAAAGCAATAAAATCCCGGCGTGCTGGAGCCTGCAGGTTGCTCTTTCTGAGTACTGCCAGCAACGACCTTCTCGTTGAAGTCCTTACGATGTAATTAAGATTTGAGGGGAGGAGGAAGAACGAGGGCTCTCGTACTGATTTATTTTAATTCGAGGTATTTTTACACTTCATCTTTTCTGACCTTGGAGGTAGCGTCTTCGCTGCTAAATAGATCCCAGCTTCTGTCAGAGATACGCTGGCCAGGAACGCTCTCGTTTGCACGGCAGAGCGGGACGAGCTCAGCCCTCCTGGCCCCGTCGTGGGAGAGCTGCTGCAGCCGCCTGTGCTGCTGCCTGTCTGACCGCTCCCGGGTTACCCCAAATTACGGGGTTCTGCTACAGCTCGACTCTGCCTGAGCCATTGCACTTAAACAAAAGACGTCAGTGTGCGCACTGAGAGACTCTGCAGCGTCGTCTCAGAAAAAGGCATCAAATTATCAACAAGCTAACTTGCATTGAAAAATCACAATGAACATATTTTATTGCAAGGCAAACAGTATTTTTAGAGTGGTTCTTGTAAGGTTTGTTTTCCAATTTATTTCCTTTTTTTTTTTTTTTAAATTCCCTTTTTTTCTTGTTTCCCCACTCATTGTCTTAAAAATCGGTCTGAAATATACTGTGGGAGAAATCTGCTATTCTAAATAGTTTATTAAAATCTAAATACTATACCTCAGAACATTCCTTAAAATAGTCTTACCAATTTGCTTATTAAATGAAAAGAAAGTCTTATTTGTATTGAATGCAGTGAAAAGGTTTCCTAAACATAAATGGGAGAAGCCTTTGTACAAAATCTGTGCATACGGTCATCAAACAAACTTAACTTTTGATTCCTCCGTTCCCAGATCTTCTGCCAGCATGCAATGGAGAAATAACAACCATGTCTTTCCTACAAGATGTTGTGGACATTTTACTTCAGTATGTGGCAAAAAGTTTTGATAGATCAACAAAAGTTATTGATTTCCATTACCCAAATGAGCTGCTCCAGGAGTATAACTGGGAACTGGCAGACCAGCCACAGACCTTGGAAGAAATTTTATTGAACTGCAGAACAACTCTGAAGTATGCAATTAAAACAGGTAATAGCCATGCTTATTTTCTACCCCATATGGTCTTATCGTTTGAGTACAGGTATCATTTCATTTTATCTTGAAACGTTAAAAATTGAAGCAGCAACTGTATTTTGTCAGTTCCAAGCAATTTCTATCATAGCCGGAAATCGTTTTCCTGGCTGTTAAAATGCTCCGGCAGCCACGTCTCTGTAGCTGCCAGCGCAGCATCGCGCACCCTCTCTGATTTAAAATTAATGCTTCTTTCTGTGCGTCGGGGTTGCCGAGTGTGCCACTGGGCAGTATTTTCACCACCTTTGCGACTTTTCTCCTTTCCATTTCATCCATTTTACATGTGGTGGCCCGAGGGTTGCCCCTTGCTCCCCGGAGACCGGGATGCGTCGGACGTGGAGCTCGGAGGCAGCCGGGGCGGGGGAGAGGAGAGGGGGACGTCTCTGGGGGGGGGGAGCAGCAGGGACCAGCCCATTTTACAGCCAAAATCGCAATAAACATCCTGTAAATGGGAGCTCTAAGCGGCCTTTTGCCATGTCTCTCCCCTTACCTGCAGGACATAAAAATAGGAGAATTTGGCAGAACTGTGCACAGGAGTATTGAGGTGGTTTGTTGGGGGTTTTTTTCAGCTTTCGACTCAAACAATAAAAACAAAGCCCGAATTGGTTATTAGCCTTTTGTTGTTTTTCACTGGGGAGCACAGGGATGGGTTGACTCCTCCGGCTTGCCTGGGACCCCCCCATACCGCTTTAAGTCGTGCCTTCTTGTGGGCTTCGTGGTGAGGAGGCAGCGTGGGGCTCACCCAGGCGTGGAGAAGCCCCCCCGACCTCGCACCCGGGGCTGCCTTAAATAAGCTGCGGCGGAGCGGACAAAAAGCGTAGCTACAATTACGGCTGCGATTGAGAAATACTGTGGAGTTGGGGAGAGCTCTTAGTGGGAATCTGAATTACAGAGAAATTGCTTAAAAATAAATGTGTAGCAATTACTGAAAGAGACAGAAGGTTGAATTGTGAATAGAGGTTGAGTGGAAAACAAAACCCAGGTTTTGTCACCTTCTGGGAACAGAACAGACTGATCCCAGTAAAGATTGTGGGGGATCTCTGTAATCATCCTCGTTTAGAGGTGGAAATGTCCAGCTGAATGTTTTTCATGCATGAGTTGGATGCTGTCAAAACGTCTGTAAAATATTGGAATAAATAGTTAGATAAATGATGTCCACAGGAACAAAGTCGATCAGTCCAGTGATCCATGTGATGTGTCTGGGTAGGGCATAGGAAACATTTTCACAGAATGCTGTGAAGCACAGGATCTGTGAATCTGGAAATCAAAGAGTAGGGTTTCTTAAGTGATTTTCATTAGTCCTTTTTTTGGTTATAGCCTGTTTCACGTAATGAATCTGTTTCATTTTGTGCATCAAAAAAGACCATTTAAAATAGTATTACCATTTCTGTTCCTCCCTGTAAATAAGCAAAGCTTTCCCTTTTTGGCTTCTTTTATTTCTTTTAATGAAAATAGTATTTTAAGGTCCAAGGACTGATGCTGGGGGGTTGTGTGAGCTGTGGCAATGTGGCGGGGTTTGGTTCAGCTGGGGGATGCAGAGGTGCCTCTCTTGGCTGCTGCTGTTCCTCAGCATCCTGGTGTGGGTGTGCCAGCCTGGAAGGGCTCATGAAATGCACGGGATTTACACCCAGAGCCCTTTGGCATGTGCTTTGGAGTAAAACGCTTGAATTCCCCTCGGGGGAAGGATAATGTGGTGAGGTTTCTGGTGGCGGGGGTCTGCCCTGCTCCTGCTGCAGGAGCCTTTTCCGATACAGCCCCTCCTGGGCTGGGGCAGGGGGCTGGGCCGCATTTGACTGCAGGGGCCCGGGAGGCTGATTGGAAAATAAATTGTATTGCTTAGATTATCCTCACAACTGGATCCCTGAGTTCCAGCACTCATCCCCGGTTGGGATTTGAGGATGGCTGATTTTTCAGCCATGGGGCAGTTGTGGCATGCTCCCCAGTGTTGCCTGAATGCAATGGCTCGTTGACATGTCCAGGGGAGCCACACACAGCTTTCTGCCCCCTTACCAGCTACCGGCATCCACCCTCGGTGAGAATTCTGCTTGAGAGAATATAAAAGGCAACATCTGCAAATGCAGGGGAAGATGGATAGAAAATGTGGTTCCTGTGCAGTGCTCACTGGGGGAATTGAAATGCAAGCGGTTAAAAATGTCTTGGAAATCCCAGGAAGGTTGAGGGGAGCTGGTGCTGTTCCAGCCTTGTTCCCTGTCAGGTCCTGATGCCAGTAGCAGGCCGCACACGTGGTGGGGCTGCAAGCAAGGCCAAATGCAGTGCTGCTGACCATGCCTTTATCTGTGCTGTCTGGCTTTGCCTGGCCCTTCTTGTTGCTTCCCTGTAGAGGCTGTGGAGGCTGCCTAGTTCATGCTGGGGGATGTCCATGCTTAAAACCGAGCACAGGTGGGAGCACATTTGAGAGGAGGGTGCATCGAGCAAAGGCATATCCTCAGCAGGGAAAGCCTGTCCCCTGATTGTCCCAGTTCCTCAACCCCAGTTCTTGCCCATCATCTCTCTATTTACACTGGAATATGTGTAAATACATTGTGTATTGCTAAACAAACCAGTAAGTAGTAATTTCCGATTTTCACATCTCCCCCCACCCTTCCCCACACATTGTCATTCTCTCTTCGAGTCACCTCTTTGTTTGGTGACAACAGGATGTGCATCTCAGACAGAAGGCACTCGGGCAGTGGTTTGTGAGCATCTCTCACAAACTCTTCTTACCTGGCCCAGTGGACCCTGTATTTTAAGCAAAGCCACAAATTTCTGTGACCATCTAGTTAAGGGAAGAGACCTTGCTCACATATTAGGGTGTCCCGTGAAGAGACAAACCCTCGCTGCTGAGGTTGGAGTCACACTGGGGCATTGCTTTCTCTGCCGTTGCATGTTAAAGCCACGCTGCAGGAGGGAAGGGCACTGAGTTGAGGGGGCCACGTTACAGGTGTAGGTGCTGGGGTCTCCTCAAGCAGCTGACCCAGCAGCAGCAGCTCCTGCTCTCTCTGTATTAACTCTGTAGGAGCACCACGCAGCTCTCCCCACCTCACTTGCTCCAGGGTACGGCTGCCCCAAGCCCTGCGTGCAGCTGTCCCTGTTCATACGGCAGTTCCCAAAGCAGGAGGTGTGCTGTGAGGTTTCCTTGAAGAAACAAGCAGTGACAACAGGGCTGTCGCCTGGGGCTGGGAACAGGACTGACAGAGAACCACTGAGACACCGCAGCTGGAAATACAAATTCTGCTATTCCCAAGCTTCTCAGTGTGGATTTATTTTCAAAGCAGGAGTTTTTCTGTCCTCTTTGAGTTTTTCCGTGGCCCAGATTCACCAAAATATTTCAGCTTCTAATTTTCTGTTGCTTTCCGGCATTATTTGGGAACGCGCTTGGAGCCTGGCTGTGAAATTGAACCCAAGCTATAAATACCAAAATCTCTCTCAAAATCCCATCATCGGGGCGATGAAGTCCTCTGCAAGGCAGAGGCCCTGATGTGGTATCACCGTGCCTTTGGCAGCAGTGGCAGGGTACATGTGTGCCCATGGACCACCAAACCCCACTCAGGAGCATACAGGGCAGGGATTAGATCCCGTTCATCCTGCTGGATCTCATCAGTGTCCCTCAGTGCCTAAGTGGCTTTTGGGCAGTGTGGACCGGGGGAAGGTATCAATTCTCATCTCCAGTGGGAAGGGCTCAGTGCAAAATGCAGTCAGGGTGGATGGCAGCAGCATGGGGCTTGCTTGTCTCAGGTTGAGTGGTGTGAGCTGGATTTTGCATGTGTACCCACCCCCCAGCCCTTATCCCATGCTCTGGTCTGCCCGTACAACCTGATTACTCTGCCTTTGTGTGCTGTGTGGTGGGAGCTGGGGAGCAATTCCCCGTGCTGTTCTGCCAGCCATGTGTCCGTGCCTGATAAGAGGCCACCAGAGACGAAAGATAAGTTTTGTCTTGGTGCTGGGTCTGCATTTCCTCCATCATCTTGCTCTTTCTTTTGTTTTCTGCGATAGCAGTAAAAGTACGTTGTCTGTGGCTTGGGGCAGGTGTTTTCCAAACAGAAACGGCCTTCCTTTTAGTAGGACAGCATTTAAATAATCGTAAACCATCCGTAATTTGTACCACTAATTACGTAACTTACCAGGGGCTTGCAGGGAGCAACTAGTAAAAATGGAGTTTTAATGGTTCCTGGGTTTAATGGCTTTAGGCATGTTTTTAAGAAAAATCTCTAGCAGGATTTTAGAAAAAAATCAGGAGCCAATTAGATTAACCAGGTAAATGGACTGTCAGCTCATTGAGTATATTCTCGTGCATCATTCTGCTGGGGCAGCAGTGCTGGTTTTCACCAGGTTTGTTTAAAATCACAATTGTGAGCAGCTAAGCTATTTGTAATTGCACTCTGACAAGGAAGAAATGACAAGGACCGCCACCTTCCCTGCCATCTTCGTACAATCATCAGCCTTTGAGTCATGTGCAAAGCAGCCACCAAAATGTTCCATTTTCTCATTTCGCCCTGTCTGTTATAATCATTAGCCATTCATCACTGATGTTATATGTACTGGCAAGCTCTTCAGATGGTGTCTCGCACGTGCCTTTCAAACCTAGCCAGGCAAAACCACATCCAGTGACAACATGTGACACGCTAACGGGAGCAAACAGCTATTTTTGTGAGGCAGCGGTGTGCTAATTTCCAAGGCATATTGAGAGGATAATAGGGAATGTTGGAATTCATTATTCTGCGTTCAATGTAATTACTCTGATTTTACTGAGTTTGGAATGAGAAAGAAAAGAAATCCTGCCTTTTCCAAGAAATGTAATTATTGCTGTTTGCTTTGTTTTGTACCTTGAAAACACTTCCTTCTCTATAGAAATCCAGAGGTAAATATAACGTTCAGCACCGAATATTTTCATTCAGAGTCATCAGCCTTTTGATAACATTTTCCATTTTATGCAGGGCACCCTAGATATTTTAATCAACTTTCAACTGGATTGGACATGGTTGGATTGGCAGCAGACTGGCTGACATCAGCAGCAAATACTAATATGTAAGTAGCAGATATTTTCCCATAATTGTATTTAATATAATTTTACAGTTACACTCTAAAATATTAGCTGCTGTAGATGAGTCAAAGAAAGGATACTTTTTATGTTAAGATTGTTGGGAAAAAATTGTCTTTTTTTTTTTTTAAATGGTCGGTACAGTTATTTATATGAAGACATTCAACATGGTCCTGTAGGCTGTCTTCTATAAAATTTCATCATTCTAATATGAAGTTGGTTTTGCTATTCCCCCACAAAAAAATATGCAGAAATATTATTTTTAGCGTTTTGCATGCATAAATATGTAAAATGAAAAGTGTGCTAGTCAAACAGTTTCATTCATGGAGAGGTGTTATGTACAATCCATACTCAGAACAGTCAGAGACACTGCTTTCTGTAGGAAAGAGATCCAGGATTTAAAAAGTGGGGATTTTTTCACTTTGGGATTAGGAAGCATTTCTGTGCATTTGCTTAGCTTTGTGCACCGTCCTCATGAATAGGACTGCTGATGTGTGTGCTTCTAGGCGTGCACACCCGATTTTGCAAGATGAAGCTCTGGATGTGCCCAGCAGGTCTTGAATATAGGGCAAAGCCTTGAGCTTAGAAGAGATGGGCAATATTTGCTTCAGTGAAATGGGTGGAAATGGAGTCTCGAGCACCCTAAGCATTTCTCCCTCTAGACATTTGACATCAGATCAGAAGGAATATTATCAAAAAAGTATTGTAAAACAGAACTCTTTAAGACAGAGTATATTGAGGCTATAATGTAATGTATTATTGGAAAAAGATGTGTTAGTGTTGTAGATGAAGGCATTAAATATGGACATTACTACATTTCAGGTTCACCTATGAAATTGCTCCAGTGTTTGTACTTTTGGAATATGTCACACTAAGGAAAATGAGAGAGATGATTGGCTGGCCAGGGGGCTGTGGCGATGGGATATTTTCACCTGGTACATGACATTTCAAGCTTTCTTTATTTTTCAGACTATGCTATATGACATCCCCTGTAGTTAAAGAGTAAACATAATTAAATATGCATGTTTGAGAGGACACTTGCTAATAACCACCAGTGGCCTCTTTGAGATAAAGTATTGCATGTTTATGAATTTCAGGGATGTGATTATGAGGGTCTGTTTGAGCAAATTGCACTGCATTATGAGCATCTGTAATGGCACATGGGAAACATAATCAGAAGAGACATTTGCCTTGCAATTTTGCTTTACCCCACTTTTTATGGCTTATATGAAATAGAAAGACTGTTGTATTAACAATGGAGGGAAGAAACACAACAGTGCTCTCCGTCACTGCTGGAGAAACTGGAGCCAAGAGGAAAGATGTAGCATCCCTTTAAGTAATTTTATTGGAATCGGCAATGTCCTGCCAACATTAGTCTGTGGTTAGCTTTGCATATGTGGGCTGGCCTGTTGTGCTTAGTGGGAGTACTTGGGTTGCTAGTTAATCCGAGTCCTTAAAGCCTCAGAAACCAGGTTCCTTCAAGGCAAGTCAGCAAGGCAAAAAATGAGTGGGATTAACTGTAGAGATATCCATTGATTCTTGACAAACACTGCATTGTTATGACCTTTTTTGTTTTGTTTCTTAATAATTTCACTTAGTCTTTGTCACTTTCTATCTTACTGTGGAATTTCATTGCTAAAAAATTTGACCTATCTATCTCACCAAATTGCAAAACGTTGAAAGAATTAACATTGTTCGTAGCACCTTGGCTTGTCAAAAGAGAACACAGACTGATAGCTGGTGGGGAAGGAGCTCTTCTGGAAAGAAAGTTCATTTATGTAAGGGAGAGGAAAAGAGTATTTGGACTTGAGCAAAGGAAAGGCCCCACTGATAACAGCTGAGGATGTTCAGCTGTCCGAGGACATGAAAGGTAAAGTTCCTGAAGATCAGGCAAGGCTCCTCTTCAACCTTCCAAATCTGATTTCACATGTGGGAAGTGGTCCAGGAGTTTTGTCCTGGGTCTTTCCACAGAGGTGGAGAAAAAGAGAAGAATTATTTACATTACTTCTTTTTGAGTCTTTATTTAAAAAGCACTGAGGGCAAAAGCTCTGACAGCTTTTACTGTAGTGCTTAGAGGCCAAAAACATGGCCTCCCTCACACAGGAAAACATCTAAGTGTGTATCATGAGCCCAGGATCAAAGCCAAAGTTTTTGGAAACTGGACAGTGGTTACTGTCCAGTCCCTGACCTGACTCAGTACAGATGGTCTTGAGTTCTTTATCTTGCAGGCTTGAGCCACAATAGCCCTGCTGAGCTGGTCAGGGTCATAAGAGGGAGGAGAAGAGCAATAGCAGTGCTGCTCGGCCAGACCCGGTGGGCAGCGACTGGGCATGGGCAGCAGGCAGGTGTGAAAGTCTCAGTGCATGCACCAGATCTGCCCAAGTCTGGCAAATGGTGCTGGACATAATGAGTCGGGAAAGATGTGTACCCCAGGAAGAACTGCCATCCCTCCTGGGTCCGCAAGAAGTTCCTGTCTGACCTGGAGTGCCGGGGTGTTGCTAGTGTGTCAGATGCAGGAGCTCGCTTCATCTAGCTGAAAGCTGCGTGGGAGCGAGCTCCCTGGCAGGCGAGTGCCTGCGCTGCTCGTTTGCAGTGCTGCCCCCTCTCATCCTTTATTTCTCTGCAATTTCTGGTTTGTGCAAAGTGCATCTTTCTAATTCACTCTTTTAAGGCAGCAGTACCCAGTGTGCAGGTTCTGGGTTTTTTAAGCTATAATCAAAATAATCTCTGTGTTGTCTTTTCATTTCAAACCAGCACAGCTTCAGCTGAAGACTTTACCACTGAGAAGAAAAGTTTCTCCCTGTCTGCATTCTCTGGAATGAAATATGCAGTATCAATACACGCAAAGCTTAAAGGCCTGATTAGGGTCTCCAAATTCTGTAGGTGTGTTCTGTTGCCTGCAATTAACTGTGGGTGTAAACACAGCTGCAAAATTAAAGACAGGATGTGGGTTTATTAATAAGCTTAAGGTTAAATGGCTAGGTAATAAATACTAATAGCCCACATGATCTTGAAGAAACTTAACGATTCAGTCCTGATTCTTTTGACAATGAACCAATGACTTTGGACAAGATAGGCCAAATTTTTTCAACCTGGACACTTTTATTCAGTCAACCAAGTCATCAACAGCAGCCATTACATGACATCTGCATGTTTTAGGGACAGGTACCTGAGCATATCCTCTTAATCTCTCAATTTCTTATATTGTCATTTTTGAAAAGAGATGTAGAAATATGTTCATAACTCTCAAGATAGTTGGAAGGGAAAGAAAAAAACAATTTGTACTGACTTCCATGCCAGTAATGCCATCCCCCTGTGGCATTTTCCCTTGGACTCACAGGAGGGCCAGTGAGGTAGGAGGAAGCCTAGAGCAAGGGATGCCTCACTGCAAAAGCAGAGCTAAGATACTGATTAGAAATGAAAGGCACAGTTTCTGTGGGCTGTGAAACAGTGTATGTATATCTCCAGGGGGCTAAATACAAATCTTAAAAAAATCAAAAAATGTTAAATTTGTCAGCACCTATATACCCTGCTGGTGAAACATCGTGTAACATCACTGCTTTCAGCAGAGCTACCTTGATCTCCTTAAAGCATGGATTTTATCTTATCTCACTTTGGCTGTCTACCCTGGGCCAGTTACAGCAGCATATTCCTGGGAGAGGGATGGATGTGTCTGCAGGACAAGTCATCCCACCTACTGCAGAGAGCTACATTAGAATGAGCTCAGCCATTTTCTGGAAGTGTATGTCTTGTGCTCTTCATTATTAGGTGGATGAAAGTTGGCTTAGTTAAGCTCTATCTCAGCTGCACTCTGTTCATTTAAAATCCTAAAACCATGATCAAAATACATCTTTGATTTATATAAATATATGTGCATGAACATCAATATATGATCAATTTGTGTATATATATATAGTATATATACAGGATAAAACTGGTGGATTTGATGTATACATGTCTCTGTGCGTGTTTGTGTGCATACATATGTAAAAGTACTCAGACTCTGCCTCATGTTCTGTATTATATTCCCATAGTGCTCATGCAGCCTTAACGTATAACCAAACATTGTTCCACTGTAGACACAGAGACTCAGTTTGTAAAAATCACAAAAAGGAAAAATTAAGTGTTTGGTTTTAATTTATGCATTGACAATTGAAATATGGGGACAGAATACTGCAGAGATGTCACCTGGTACCCATCTTGAAGTGGATAAAATATCCATCCTGAAATGGGGTTTTTAAGTCAATGTATGCCAGTGATTTTAAGCCTAATGTTAGGGACATCTAATGTTTTCCATTTGCTCCCATCAGAGGAGAAATAAAAAGAAAAATATTTGTTAGAATGACCCTTTTTACGTTCTTTTCCTTCCCCCAACTTTAATTATCTAAAAGATAGTGTCTGTTGAGACTCATTGTGTGGGTTTTCTCAGAGCCAGGGCATGACATGCCACCCTCTTTGAGAGAGGAGAGTACAGATTAGGATACACTTGGCAGCCCCTTAGGAAGTTTCCTTGTGGTGGCATCTGTTTGGGAGGTGGAACAGAGTAGGGATTATGTGGTGATGACATAAGGAAAGATAAGACTGGGGACTAAAGAAGTTGTTGTAGCAAAAATGAAGATGAAAGGAAGCCCCACTCATTTTTTGTGCTGATACCTTTGGCATAAATTGTTACTTGGGTGTAGTAGATCCTGTAATTACACAACCGAGCTGTGAGGAGCATCAGGAAGAAGAATCCCTGTTTCTGCCATGAAGCAGAAACATTAACGTTAAAGACAGGAAAACTGTAGCAAGATTTGTCATTTGTTCTGCAATGGTGTTACAATGCATAGAAAAAGTAACAGTATATTACTGTGGACTCCAGGTGGTGCCATATCTAACATGTATGCTATGTTGATTGCACGTTTCAAGATGTTCCCAGAAGTTAAAGAAAAAGGAATGGCAGCTATTCCCAGACTGGTTGCCTTCACTTCAGAACATGTATGTGTTTCTGTTTTTTCCTCTCTGTTACATCTGCTTGTTTGAATTTCTGATGAATAGCTGAATGGGAATTTGTAGACAACCATTTTTTCTTATTCCTTCACTGGGAATTAAAAAAATACAAAGGGGATATATATATATAGAAAGAGAGAGAGAGAGAGGGATGAGCTGTAGGGTTATCTGTGGCTGAAACCCAGCGGGAGTGGGCTCTGCAAACCCCTGCCCTTTTTTTGCTCTCACTTGTGTCTGTATAAAAGTCCCTGTCAATGGTAAGGACCACATCAAACGATCAGAGCTCATCACTGGGCTTCAGCACTTTCTGCCAGGAATGTCTTTTGACCGGGTCACTCTGGCAGAACAGAAAATCACTTTGAGTCGAAGTGTTTCTAGCTGAAACCACTCCTGCTGTTACTTACTCAAAGGGTGATAACATACGTGAACATAGTAGTATGGAATTACTGTGTGTGTACAGCAGAGCGGCCGTGGTATATGGTGGGGAACTGGGCTTTACTGTGGGATTCTGCAGCATGTGAGGGTTCATCACAGGCACTCACAGGATCTGGCAGTGCAAGAGGGGAGGGGAGGTGGGCACAGGAGAAATCAGAGTGGTCCTCATGGGAGAAACACAGAGGTTTTTGTTCTTTGAACAACCATACAGAAGTCATATTTTTGCCTGTATGGGGGGGATTATTTTGGCTTTGTGGCCATTTAAAACTCCTTGCAGCTTATAGTAGAGAATGCACATGCAGGAGGAAGGGGGAGAGAGGAAGGGTTATACTCAGGAGGGGATGTGAGCTCTCTTTGGGCTTCATGGACCCCTCTAAATCTCTCTCCAACTGTGCAGGCTGAGCCAGAAAGTACTCTGTCATGGCTGAGTCTCAGAAAGATACTGTCCATGTTAGGTAATAGCATCCTCCTGGCTGTCTTTTTTGACTTCTCAGAAAATGTGTTTCCATTCTGTGAGAGTGTGAAGAGCAAAGTGTCCTAAAAACAATCAGGAATGTCTAGGAGGAAATCCCTCTGAAGTTGCCTTTCATGACAGTAAGATGAGATGTGATACACAGCTGTGGGCTCCACATGGCAGAATAATTGTCCCCAGAACAGTCAAAGAGAAGGATATTCTACAAATGAGTAGCAACTCTCCAAAGCTGGCTGTACAGCTAGAGATGTATTATTCATATGGAAGTTACAGACCTAATAAGTCTTGCAAATAAGGTTCAGCATGATTATTTAAAATAACAAAATCTATTAATCATTAGAGAATTTCATTGTATTCATAGTGATGGAATGTTAAACAATGAACCAAATTGTGCTATCAGTCTCAAAATAATGAAATGGACTTTAATACTTGTGTTTTCATGCCAGTTCCCTTAGCAGGTTAAACATTCCAAAATCAAATATACTAGAGAATCCATAAAACAGCATCTAAAATACATCATAGTTTTTAAAGTATCTTGAAATTGTAGTTTTGTCCTTTCCTCAACCAAATTTTTTTATAAGGTGTGTAACGGCACATCATCTAGGGAAGTTAAGAAACCACCCTACCTGAATATAGGACTCTTTAACCCTTAATTGCTCAAATTATACAGAATCGGGGTTTAACCCTCAAAATAGCAGAGGCCTAGAAGTACAATCCCTTTTTAGATAGGAAATGTCATGCAGAACCTGAATAGGTGCTAAGATATATGAATGTCATTGATCTCATTTATCACATCATGCTGATGTTCTGCTGACTCCTATTAGACTCCCCCGCCTGATTCTGGTTTCGCTCTGGCACAGCTGGATGCTCTTAAAAGACAATGGCCATGGAACAAGCAGACTATAAACAGGATACAATAATTTCTCCATGCTCTGCATGTGTAGCATGATAGTAAACAAAGCTTAAAGTTACTGTCTGTGTTTAGAAACTTTGAGATTTTTGTCTTGAAATTTTTCAGTCAGAAGCAAAGGTTCCAAAATCAGCAATTCTCAGACAAGAATTTCAGCATCATGGACCAGACTTCCTTTTCATTTCTACCTCTCTAGAGCTTCCATTACTATGAAGCAATAAAGTTGCAGCACAACTGCAGACAATATTACTGTAATCAGAATCGGTCTGATATCGTGATAGGTGGGGGAGAGGGGAAGGGAGGAGTAAGTCATAGCTCCTAAGTAGTTCCCTCCCTAATTTAGGACTGCATCATGTTCCTAAATTAGAAGCCTCAGTTTCTGCACAACCAATGAAGAGAAGCATCTCTGGAGAGAAACTTGGAGCATCCAAATTAGGAGCTGAAATATTCGTCAATTTAGATGTTCTAAATCACTTTTGGGAGGGGTTCACCTACTTCCATACATTGACTATACAGAGAGATCAGCCTCCTGACATAAGCAACCTACATTAAGTTCCTGAAATAGATGATGTGACTATTCCAGCCATCTTGTGTTCCCAGTAGGCAGATCTTTCCCAAGCTGTTCAGTAGGGCTGTGACTTACCTCTTACTCTGCTTTTGTTTATTTCTGTTTCATCACCAACAGTGAAGTACATTATAACTGCTTGGGTCTGTCTTGGCCCAGATGTGAATTTACTGAGATGCATTTGCACTCAAGACTTAATTCAGTCCTTTGTATTGACCAGTGCATCATCAGTGGGTCTTTCATCTGCACTGGAGCAGGATCAGAGTGATGCCCTTCAGGGCAGCTCTTCTGGACTGCAGTTGGTACAAGAGACCCTGACTCAGAGGGATGGATGCCAGCTGTAAAAACCTATTTTAGTCTATTGTTTCAAGCACAATGAAAATTCTAAGATGAAGACTTAGTCCTCTGTCCCAGTGCATCAGCTTTAATCTGCTGTGAGTGTTTGGGAGAGCACATCCCTTTTTCAGTGTGAAGAGGGCAGCTGAAAGGGAGAGCTGCCTTCTCAGAATATTTCAGTTCATCCTGTTGTCTATTAGGCAAGTCCTGTTGAATTTTAACCCATTTCTTCTTGTGACTTTGACCTGGCCAATTAGCACTCTTTTAAATGGCATCCAACAGTAGTTAAGAATAGCATGGAGCAGGGATCACCCCTACCAGGCAAAAAAGACAAGGTCATCTTACCCTAAGGAGGAGAAGGGTGCAGAGGGGAAAAGTTTAGCTGTGGAGAACTGGTTAAGTTCAAATTACAAAACAGCCTTTAGACTTTTTATTGGTAGTATAAGAATAGATTAAGAGACTTGCAGCTTTTCCGTGGACTTGATGTTTAATTAGTGGCTGTGTGGACTTAATCCACAGTTCAGAGAATGAACAAAAAGCTGGGCATAAGTGGAATGACAAAGAGATTTCTTCATCTCCTCTGTTCTGCCACCCAGTAAGACCATGCTCCTGTAGTCCACATCAGCTCTCTGTGTTTCTCACTTCTCTAGCAGCCAAGGAAATATCAGTACAACTCCTGTCATAGTTTAGGAAAAGAAAATGCAGAGTAAGAACTAGCAGGTGTTCAGGTCTGATCTGGCAATAAGAGACCTTTTCACCCAGTAAGAGACCCAAGGGGACACACAGAGGTTCTCTCTGCCTCTGACATCCTTCAGTCTGCACTGCTTTTGGGGTGAACTAGCTCCTTTTCAAGGCTTCCCTGGAAGTGCAGCTCTGGCATCCACTGGCTGTGAAGGGAGGATCTGTTGGCTGCTCAGATACAAGGTGTCAGCATTGTAGACGGACAGACAGACTCAGAAGGACCTCATTCTCTGGAGGAGCACTGAGAGCACATGCTAGTAGTGGCTTGTCTGTTGTGGTAGGGAAGCACCCTCCCAGCACTACTGCATACAGCATCCACGCAGCAGCTGCATCGGAGGCAGCCAGCCATTAAATCACCACTTTGGCTTCCTGCATCCTGATTTCCCTTTATGGACAATCCCCGTTACTTGCAGGCAATATGGCAAATTGCACCAATAGCTCTGGGAGAAGAGTGGCTTTGCAAAGTTTTTGTCTGAACATATTCTGAAACCTCATATGGAGGTTCTTGGTGCTGAGGCAGAAGGCAACTCAAGTGACTTCTATCTCAAATCAGACAGCTCGGTAGACATCAATTTCACAAAGCTTGTGGATGATTTTGTTTTGTTTTCTGTGTAGAACAAAAAGCTGTCCTCTAGCCTCACCACTTCCATGGCACATACTATGGCCTTCTGGCTGGGCAACTTAGGAGACAGTTTGCAGAACTGCCCCTTGAAAGAAGCAGTACAAGGGGGTGACCTTTGTGGTGAGGCTTCCAGGGAGAGATTTCAGGAGCCTGGAGATCATGGTTACCATTTGGTAACATAAATTACAAATCCATAAATTGTGTTTCTGGGGGAGTAGCTTTGTTTCCACCCAAGGAAACTAAAAATCAAACTCATGTATTCACACATACTTACTTTGAATAACCTAGTGGATAATAAGTAGAAAGGTATTTCTGGTGATATTTGAAGCCAGGGCAAAACACTGAAAATTTGGTCTTACTCAAGGAGCAATTTAATTCACGTAACACCAATAGAATCAAAATAAAATGGTGCTATAGGGCAGCCTATCACAAAGGAGGCATTTGTCATTTGGGTCTAATCCTTCATCTGGTCAATATCTCGTGACATTTACACTGCCACGGGATCCTCCTGAACTCAGTGCAACACTTCTTATCCACAGATTATGCTGTGAAACTATCTGCACTGGAAAAAAACAGGCGAGTCTTACTGGATTAGAAAAGCTGTATGAAGATGTGTACTTCAAAAACGCAAAAGGAGGAAATATTAGTACATTGTGTAGAAACATTAATATGTTAATTTCTCTCTGGACATTAACAAATAAGTGCAAACTGAAATAATTTAAGCAAATAAATTAAAAACCAAATAGCAGTAGCTAAAGGAAACAGTGTCAAACATCTGTGTCATTACAGTGCATTTAAAAATACTGTGATGGGACACTTTTTGTAGGTAATTGAAGGAAAAGCTATGGCTTACAATTAGATGCGAAAGATAGGATTCATGTCACTTAACTTTAATCACCTAAAGTGTAAACATTTAATCTGAGTTAGTCTATACTATGCTATTTTATAGCAGATAAAAAGAGAGCAAGATCTGCAGAAGACAACTCATCCTAGTTTAAAAAGAGCACCAGAGACTCGGCGATAAGGTTCCTTCTGGGGATACCTTTTCTTCTCCTTATTAAGGGACCCCAAACTCAAGCCTAGACCAGCCACACATAGTTTAGATTATGAAATTTAAGAAAGGAGTAGTGCAGCCTGCACATCCAGGGATCTCACAGTGCTTAAAGCCCAGGAGAGGTGGAGAAGAAAGCGTGTTCACCTCTTTTGATGGCATATGGCCGATGGGGTGAGGCTGGGGGTATGGGTCTGCTGGGCACCAGGCTGCCAAAGACCAAACCAGTAGACCTCAGAGAGGATTTAGCTGCTGGATGGCTCAGATTGCTCATCATTTAGGAACTCACTCCTGATGAGCTCGATCCACAAAGCTTGTGCCACTCTGGATTTATGTGAGCAGGGAGAAACTGCAATTTGAAAAACCAGCCATGGCCTTTGGGGCTCACAGCATTAGGATGGTTCTTCCTGACAGATTCAACCATGCAGATTATGAGCAAGTAATGTAACAAGCTGTAAAAATAGAAGCATCCGTATATTGAAGCGCTGTTCATTTCATGTAATGCCGTACTTTTCAGCTTCATAACCCTTTTAATTATTCTAATTCTTCCTTTTTCCAAAAGGCCTATTTGTTGTTGCACCTATAATAAATTTACTCTGTGTTTTTACTTTACAAAGCAAAATATGAAAAAATGGCTATCAGGCAAACAAACCCCATTCCTAACAGCATTTGAATTTATAGACAAAGGGAAAATTCCCCTTGCTCAAAATAATAATTTTTTTTCTGACCAGTGATAGACTTTTGTCACTAATATTGGCTAATATTCTATACCTTCTCCTTCACCACTGAATTTCCTTTCAGAGAGAAATCTGGGAATGGATTTGTAGTCTTCCATGCACCCTTTTGCAGTGCACAAGGGAGGAAAGGAGGTAGGGGGAAAGCCACAGTGATAGTCCATTACCAACTGCATGTCCTCCTGTCTCTGGCAAGCACAGGACTGTGGTGAAACTCTGGACCTGCCAGCTTCTCTTAGCCTAGCTTTTCCTTCAGGACTGGCATTAGGCGGTCCGCTCCTGTCATCCTCTTTGGACCCTGTTTCTTCTACAATAAGACTTCAGTTCTGTGTGACTCCTGCATGGCTGTGTTATGAAAGATGGTGTTCAAGCTCTCTTCCTTGCATGGCCAAACAGTCTGTACCCCCTGTATTCCCAAAGGTGTCACAATTAATGTCCTTCCACACTAGCCCAGCTGAATCTGTCAGTAGTTATATCTAACCAAGATAATTTCTTCAAACCTTCCCTTCTCTTTGACCTGAATGTTTTTCTGTGTTTACATTACACAGGCAACCAAACCTTCAGCAGCACCCCAGGAATATTAATACAAAGTTTATTATTCATCATCATTAAGAAAAGTTTGATTTGCTCTTAAAAATACTTTTTTTTTTTCCCCATTTTCACTTTATTCCTGGCTCTTTTAGAGCCTCTCAGGCAGTTGGACTAATTCCTCTCATGTTACCCTGAGTCACAAAACTGTAACAGCAGTTATATATATATGTGACTGTATACACAGATTGAGCAATTTCACGTTCAAAGTTTGTTTAGAAATTGTAATTGCATTTGCCCTTCTGTGCATAGACTTCTGTATTTCTACCCAGTTTATCCCTAAACCTGTTTTTGTTCCTGACTGCTGAATTCCCTTCAGTCTGTAAAAAGCCTTCAGGCAACTGAGCTATCAGCACTATATTAATTTCTTTTTCCCCAGTGCTGTTTTAGCAGTGCCATGAGACCTCTCAATGAGGCAGCTGAGCTTGGCCATTTTCCAGTGGATGCCTTTGAGCACATGGACTTAATTTTCTTCCTCATAGTAAACCATTCAAATCTGTATTTTCTTTTTTAAGACACTTTGAATAGTTCTGTTTTCTATTAGAAAAACAAATTGCAATGGTAAATCTATTTTAACTAGTATGGAATAAGGACCAGAATTAATCAATGTAATGTCATTGACTTAAAATCCAGTGAAATGTATCTGTGACTCTTCACTCCTACATCTCTATCTATATTTACATATTGCACTACCCAATATGTGCCCATCAGTCTGGGTAATACATGAATAAAAATCAGATAAATATTTTAAAGTATACGAATTCCATTCTAGCTCTACAGCATCTCAATGAACTGTCATTATGCTGGCAATATTCTAGCTGTTTCAATTTCTGCAAAGTTCAAAGATACCTTCCTAAACTTGGGAATTTTTTATATGCCTCCTTATGCCAATAACCTCCTCCCTGCTCTCATAAAGTTTCTCTGCTGCACCATGGGGCTCAGGGAGACCTGCAAGTCTGGGAAGAGACTTCAGTATCTTTCATGTACAGACGTTTGTGGATTGATCACAGTCCAGGCCTTAACTTACAGTGCATTTGTACTTGGGAAGAGTCCACTGACTTCAGTGAAGCTGATGATACTCATGGAAATGTGCTTGTTCAAAAATTCAATTTCATGAAATAAAGAATATGCCATGAAAAACATCAGTGTGATGGCCAAGCAGGCCTGTGAGGTTCAGTGTATGAACCTTCCTAGCACCTTGTGACTTCAGCTAGAAAAACTCCATATCTAATCTGAGCATAATACTAACCTGTGGTTTTAATTGTGTAATAATCTGTAGTTAAAATTACTTTGGACAATGCTGTTATAGCTTAGTTTGAGTTAATACAAAATCAGATTCTTGGTGGTATTACTTGATAGAAAATGGTTTCATTATCATAATCACTAGGATTTGAATTAGAGTTATAAACCAACACTGTCTCAGGAGTTAAATCCTATGAGCTAGAGAAAATTAGACTGATTTGCACTCCAGTATATAACTTCCACATTTTATTCTGTACATACAGAGTAACTAGTAGTCTTACTAATAGCCCCGTTCTAATTTTCAACTGCAGTAGCTCTGTTTATATTAATGGGAGTTATTACTAGCTTTCACTGGCATGACATCACAATTAGGCTTCCTATCTTATTTCAGTATATTATCTGGCCAGAAGTTACATTGCAGCAGCACATCGCTGTGGACACCACAAACTAAAGGAATTGTCTATGGGACAATTGTTTGTTTCAGTAAATCAGGTTCATAGTTGAATCTGTACAAGCAATAGAAGTTGCAGGTATGCATTAAGGACAGAATTTGGGTCTATCATCAACCACAATTATTTATTTAATATTCCAGGATTAAATCCAGATTAGAATGATTGCTGTTTCTCTAATTGACTGTAGTGACCTGATAGGAAGCCCCAAATTACAGTGATCAGTTTCCAAAGACTATGAATACAATTACTGTCTGTGTGAGACTACTTGCTGAAGTGCTTGCAAGCGTGTAATGTTTTATATTAAATTAGATAAGAAATCATAACTAAAGAAATAATAAATGATGATAAATGTATTTTTTCAGAGTCACTTTTCTGTGAAGAAAGGAGCTGCAGCCCTGGGTATTGGTACAGATAGTGTGGTTTTGATTAGATGTGATGAAAGGTAAGTAAAGATGCCAAATACAGCTCTTTTTATTGATGCATAGAAGAGGATCATCAAGTGCTCAGCTCAGAGAGAGTATATAGGATGCCATCAGCAGTTGGTATAATTCGTTGTGGTGCTATCATCTTCAGCAATCTTACACTGACATCACACTTGAGGAACTAGCTCTGTCAGTAGCTTCCTTAGGAGTTAGATTTTGGAAGTCATAAAAAAATCCTAAAAGGTCCCTGTCCAGGGAATTTCTTTTTCTTTCACCCCAAAGTGAAACAAAACATTAAACTTAAAATCATTCTTAACACATACTGCTAAGCAACCAGAAGGAACCTTGTTTTAGTCAACACAGGGCATTTAGGAACTCTCAGATTTTGATCCATTAAAATGACCTGAAATGGACCATTTATGGGAGTAAAACATTGAGGAACATTTGCTAACATAATTCTTTTAGTTCATGCCTTCATCATCTTTCTCAGCTGGACTGTTTTCCACAGTGCATTTGATGGGGACACCCTTGCAATAGGGTGTGGAAAGGTCTTGGCAGCACTGTGGGAAGATGGCCCATGGGAAGAAGTAGCAGAGCAGGCACCTAACATACAGATCCCACAGACTCTACAGAACCAGTGGTAGATAACTTCTTGTTTAACAAACACCCACTTAAAAGGTTTTTATTCTCTGTGAAAACCCATTTTCAGAAAACAAAGGATTATTAACAAAATTAACATGTTCTGATGAAGATTTTCAATTCTAAAGGAAAAAAAACTTTCTATGGGACAAAAATTAATATAACAATCCTTATTTATTCAATTGAGAATCTTTTCAATAGAAAATGTGCTTCCTATGAGTCCCAGATATCAATGTTACAAGGTATTGAATAATTTATGGCTCTAGCATAAATGGAAGGTTTTACTGCTATCAAAATACTCTGCTCCCGCATTAAAAGCACCAACTAAGCAATTTACAATGCTAATTCCAGTGCCTGCATGTTGACTTTGCACTCACTATCTCTTTACTAACAAAAGACTGAGCACACCTTGAAGAGGAATTAATGACAACATCAACACAACCAACAAAACATCAAAATAAACCTCCTGTTGTTTCCATTCACTAAAGACAGATGTGGATCAATGAAGTCGTGTCTTCCTTTTCTTCTTGTGCAAATTCAGTGTAATTATTTTCGGTGAAGACCACAATGCTTACCCTGCCCACCCTGAAGTAAACAGCAGGATTACTGTGTGTCTCACCCAATCCTAGCACATGCCACCTGGACAAAGCAGGCTGTTCGCACAAGATGTGGGCCAGTGCTGTGGAGACGACCCTCTGTGAAGATGTGGTGCTCTATGAGGGTGAATGAGCACCATGAGATCTTTTTGATGTTTCCAGCATGACTAAACATACTTTTGCTGGTGGCTCTTTGCCATCCTGACTCACATCTACCAAGTCTGCCTGGTTTTGCTGTATCGTGGGAACATGTGAATTTTAAGCCAGGAAAACATGCAGGTAATCATGTTCTTGCTCACACCCCAGACTGGACAACAATACATTTCTGTTGCCTCTTTTACTACCACGCAGACATATTAGTACAGTTGTGTATTAGCAGAAGGTCTGGGGTCAAACCAGTTCAGTCTGGTGTGGCAACAGTGAAGGCTGTGTACAGATGTGAGTACCATGAGAAGACTTGGACGTGAACACTCATTATATCAATGTGCTTTTTCTGATGAGTGTCTTGTGCCTTACCCTGCCTTACCTGCCTGTGATGCTGCCTAGCACGTCTCATGCAGTCCCCTGACACATTATCTGGGTGAGGTTTGTCTAAGGACCAGGTTGTTATTTTACAGTGCATTTTAAGTATTTCAAGCCATCTGAGCTCAGGTGACAACACTTGAAAACACTGTGCAAGTAAGCAAGGATCTTAGCTAGTTTGCTGGATGAGGAGTGGGGGGTTGTGTGCTCCTGCATATGTTTGGACTATTCTCAAAGGCAACCTACTGCTTGGTCCTTGGTAAAGCTCAACATTGCCTGTACATTGCACTCTCCTGGCCATGAATTACTGCAAATACTCAATGTGACCAGTGGCCGGATAATTACTTGTCTTGGTAAAAAACATTTGGGCACTGAAGTGATCTGCCCAGCTTTGTGTGTGTTCCTATGCACAAGCTCAATAAATTAGAAACTGCTAAGGACCAAAATCTAGACTGTGTTTGGAGGAGGAACTCCATGCCTTTCTTTGGCATGTTTTTCTTCTTTATACAGTTTTTGAAGTTAGGACAACTGCTTTTCTCTACACATGTACATGTATCTGGGGGAACTCACAATTTGTTGAATACTCTTTCAACCATGAAAATGTGAATGAAAAATCAGGGCAATTATTAGACTTGTAGAGCTTTTATTCTTAGTTATTCTGTAGTGTTTCAGTGTTTTGAATAAGTAACACACAGAACAGAGTTTGTAAAGAAACTCAGCAGTACAAACCCATTTCTACTAAAATAACTACTGTCTTGTTGTAAGCTGTATAAGGCTGAAAACTTATAAAACAGCAGTATATTATTAGAAGAAATTATTTTTTTATTATTTCCATCCATCCAAGCATCATGAAACACTTCAGGTGTTTTTTTTCTAGGCAAAATCAAAACTAGAACTAATGGTTTTATTAGCTTCCCTGAAGCTACTACTTTGAGCTTTAATAAATGTTCTCTTTTTTTATACCAATAGGAAATCAGTGCTTAGTGAAAGGAAAAAAAACCCCACAAACCAGAAGAAGTCTTTAACAACAACAACAAAATCTAAATTAGTAACATTCAAAGCCAGTGAAGATTTTATTCCTATAATGTAGGAAGCTGTCATGTTTGCATTGCTGTTTTGCGTACCATTTCTTCTTAGATAGTCTTACTTGTGGTTAAAGCAAAGCAAAGCTTAACCTCAATATTCAGTATCAGCACTGTTTTATCTTGCACTTAATTAATTTACTGGACTTCATAAATTAGCCTTCAAGCCTTATACCACTGAGTCTGAATCTCAGGTAAATGGTTCATACTAAAGGTGTTGCAAATACAGTTTACAGTCAATACAAAGGGTCTGACAGGGCATTTAATGAGTCTAGACTGGTAGCTGCTTCTCATATCCTGCTTCAGGCAAATGTGAACACCAAACCATGAAATAATCACCCTAAAACCAGTTCATCCCTGGGATGGAAACTGGAGATGACTGCTTACACCAGAGCTGAGTCGTGCTGTACAAGGCTGTGCAGCTCAGATGGCATTTTCTGTGCCTGCTGAAAAGAGACCATGGGATTTGGCTTGTAGTGAACTTCTTGAGACCCAGGGCTGAGCCTCTCCCTGGCAGCCTGGAGCATATTCCCAGGGCTGTAATGTCAAAGAGGACCAGGAGGCTCCATGGAGCAGCATCAGTCTTTAATCAGGGTGGCCACAAGCTAACTTCTCTTCATTACCATCACCATATTGATGCAAACCAGTTGACAAAATAATTAGGGCAAAAATTCAGACTAATGGACAGAGTTCTGTGCTCTTCAATGCTGCATAAGCCTTGGGCAAAATAGTCACTTTGTTCCTTTTTTTGGTATCCTGTGAAGTAACAGCAAGAGTTGATTTCAAGATCAAATGTCTGATATAACTCTCTCTTGCTCCAGAGGGAAAATGATCCCATCAGACCTCGAAAGAAGAATTGTGGAAGCCAAACAAAAAGTAAGTTTACTAGCTTTTCTACAAGACAAAAACTCCACACATCTCTAAAAATGCACTACTTTTGTGTGTGTTCAGAAACTAGAATTAAAACATCAAAGTACGAAAGCCCTGTGCCTTCAACGTTTATGTAGTCATTAGACACACAGCATTCAAAGCTCATTAATAACACAAGTCTTCACTAAAAGCTCACTGTTTCTAAGAAAACAATACAGTAGATAAAGAAAACCAAAAGGCGCAATGACAACGGAGTGCCACTCAAAGCTCCTGACCATTTCAGAAGGAAGTTTAGACCTTTTAAATATTTTAAAACCCGATTCTGCAAAAAAATGTAGCCACTCTTTACCTTTGTTGCTCTGAGTGCCGTCTATGAAATCAACAGAAGTACAAATTAATTTAAAATAAAACACTGGTATAAATGTTGGCAGACCCAAGATGTCATAGTGCAAAAGCCTTGTGGCAGACAATGAGTGCTCCTCTGTGAGGCACCACAGTTAGCAGTGAGAATCCAAGAGACGGTCCCTGGTATCTGTGGACATTGCTGTCTTTTCCTCAGAAGAGTTTTCTTCTCGCTCTGCACAAGGGACAGGGCTAGAGGTGAGACCCACACCACCTCTGTGCACTGACCCCAGAAGACACCCATAGACAAGATACTCCCACACATTCACATGCTCACTGGCATAATTATAATGCAGCCCAGGATACAGCCCACCAGGGATCCAGCAGAGATACTTCTTGCACTGTGGTACCCAGGTGAGGTTTGTTTTATGTGACATCATGAAGCACAGACCTTTTTGTTCCAGGCAGGTGGTGTGAAGCAGAATTGTTCTTCTGACCCCTTACCTGTCTCATGCATGCTAATAAATGGATGATGCTGGTTTGGAAGTTTGCTGCCACCTTAAGGTAGAAACTACAATATCACTAGCGTCTAAACCAAGACAAAACCAGTGTAATGTGGCATGGATGTCCTCTAGGAGACATCTGTGGGCTCACAGTGGAGGCAGCACAAGAGGAGCTGTGGCTGCTGCAGGCCAAGGAGGCTGCAGCTCTTTGAACTTGCCAAACGCCTCTGTGCTTTCTTGCAGGGATTTGTTCCTTTTCTGGTGAGTGCCACAGCTGGGACAACAGTGTATGGAGCATTTGATCCTCTCATAGCCATTGCAGACATCTGCAAGAAATACAAAATCTGGATGCATGTGGATGTAAGTACCATTTTATGTGGGTGGCTGGATTACAAGGCGCATTAGCATTAATTTATTCATTTTGGACAGTGTAATCCAGTACAAAACCTGTTGTATTTAGTTGCTGTAATTAAGTCTACACCCAAGCCAGCTTCCCATTCCCCTGAAAGGCTCAGATCAGGGGGACATTTTAGGACCTGTGACTGTGCAGTACTTTTGGCAACTGGGACACTTGAGATGACCCAGTTTGAGTGCTTTTGGCCTTCAGCTTTATCTCTTAATGCCATTAGTACAAGAAATACATAAGAACCATACTGATTACTGGCTCAGATTCTGCAGCAGCTACAAAATAAATACATAAAGAAAAGGCTACATTTGCCTCAAGTAATGTACCCCAAATAAACAGGTTAATGCAAATGCTAAAAATATTTATCAGATTGGCTACTTAGCTTTATCTGAGCTCTTTCCAGTAAATCTTTCTCAAGGATCATCTTCCAGCCCTAGAATGGCTTTTGTGTCATTCTTGCAAATCCTTTCTCCAAAAAGGTTTGGTAATTGAATTTCTATAGGTCTGGGTATCTTGCTTTTGGATTACTGTGTCAGCCAGAATCAGTCCCATTCAAAGGAAGAATTTGTATTTACCTTAAACTGCTTCTCAGTCACATGAAACACCTGCTTTTCCCAGACCTCTTTGAGCAAAAGCAAATGAGCAGGGGGCAAGCAATAGTGATCTAAAATAGGATGAAAACTCACCAGAGCACCTGAGATCTGAATCTGGTTTGTTATCATCTCTGAGTCACTAAAAGAGAAAAGGCAGCTTACCCAGGAGCACCTCTGCAAGTCATTAATTACAGCACGGGGCAGCCCAATGTGTCAATGTCAGAGGAGGTGGTGAGGGAGGGATTAGCAGATGATAAGGGTGGGCACTTAGATTATGAGCCATAAACTGCTGCTTCCAAGCTACTAGAAGAAAATTCTTAGCACAGCTAATGCCTCGGGCCCCATCTGCTTGGTCATTTCGGAACATCTGCATCAGCAAGAAAAAAGAAAGGGCCCCAAACCGATGTTATCATGGAGAAAAGCAGAATTCTCTCATTTAGATAATGTATCTTGCCTTCTAGGGAGCATGGGGTGGTGGACTCCTGATGTCAAGAAAACACAAATGGAAGTTAAATGGCGTTGAAAGGTATGATTTATTAATGTTAATTAAATGTATTTATTAAATGCATTTTAATACACTTCTGATTACCATAGCAATGGCTATAAATATAAATACAAATCTGTGTTATCTCCAACATACAGTGTGAGGACATTATGCAAATTGTCCTTCCAATTGAAGTAGCACTGCTAAGTGCCTTTGTTCACTTTGTTCAGTGCTATGGTAGTGTGGCACTTCGTTTTGTAGTACAAGCATCAGACATTTCTTGTTTATTTTTCTGTGCCTTACAGCTCACATTTGCAAATCCAGAGTGACTCCTGCAGCATTCTCTGATTCAGCATCCAGCATGAGTTGGCAACTGCATTTCTCTAAGTTGTTAATCTTGGAGGTCTTGTAGGCTAAAGTATAAAAGATGGATGCATCTGCAGTTTGAACAAGTGTCCTGGCAGTCGCTGATCACTGCTCTGTCACTTCTAGAGACAACACCCCCCTCCAGGCTGTGTTAATGATGTTTTCTCATTAAATCTGTGCCTGGGTATATACACAGTTGTAGTCATAAACTCATTACCATTACAGATACATAGAGATGAACATAAGTGATGCCAGTCCAGTTCAAAGTCTGGAAGGACTGAGCTTAAACTTAAAACTACTTATTCAGATTTTTTTAGATAAGCTGTGGAACTCCTTGACATAGGATGTTAAGATTTATCTGTGTTCAAGGAAAGACAAACAAAAACCATTCAGGGCCTCTGTGAGCCACAAATGAGTGAGAGCTCAGAGAGTATTTAGAGAAAGTTTGTATATACTTGCCCTGTTTTCTTCCCAGGCACCTGTTTAGAGCACCTGCTGGAGACAGAATACTGGGCTAAATGCAGTCACTCTCACATTCATGTATTTTCTGAAGCTCATGCTATCTGAGAGTAAATTATTACTCCCTTATGCCTGTTTTACCTCTAAATCAGATTGCTATTCCTTGCCAATAAAATGTACAAACAACCCTCTTCCTATTCCTAAAGATTAGGAGGGTCCCTTGGTGATACAGTTCCTTTCTCGTACGTCTCACATGCAAAACTGGAAAGCAGCCAATGGTTCTCTGAGTTTGATTTAGTTAATCCTGCCACCAGCACTCCAAATGTACATGTTGTGCATTAACAGGACATATGTCCACGTATCCAGTGAGTTAGAAAAATCTACGCAGTTACCTGTGAGGACAGAGTATAAAAAAAAGGAGTTTGCCTCCCAAATTCCTGACCAGATTCTGCTGGAATGAGAAGTTCAGCTTGAATCTATATTGGAGAGTTTTCCAAATGATACACTTTAGATCTGTAACTCGACTGGATTTTATCTAGTGCTTTACTAAGCACCATCTCCATATGTTTGGCAATGAATTAATGAAATTTGTCATTTCCAATCCTGTTCCTCTGCTTGATGGACAAAGAAGCTCATTTCAGCTTGTCCAGATCTCAAATGTGAAAGTTTAGAACAGACTAACTACACCCAACTTTTATGGACATTCCTGTTTCATGGTAGATGTTCAAGTACAAGCAAGTTATTACAGGTCTGGATAGAAGAGAATTGGAGCTTGTACTTGTGTTTGATGGAGAAGAAAGGTACAAGAAAGGAGCATTAAATGGAGCACTCACATCCTTCTAGTACCAGGCAGTTCAGTTCTATCTGTAACCCACAGCCAAAAAAACCTCATAGGTGCTTCACACTCAGTTATTTGGACAAACATGAGATGCTTTAAAAAAAATCTGAGGATTCACGTAGGTTTTTTACTTCACTGTTTATCTCAGTCAGCAATTTCTTCAAGCACATACTGATGACTGAAGCCTAGAATAACTGGTAACAAAGGAGAAATGGCGGATTTTTATTTTATATAATTGATTTTTTTCTCTGTGCAGTTGGGATGTAAGTGGGGAAATAAATGACCATAGGGTAAATTAAATGTTTTAGGCTGATAATTAGCACCTGGCTGTTGTCAGTAAATAATCCTTTTGCTTGAGAAAACCCATACCACTACTGCTACCTAGAAGTCTCTTAAAGAATTTCTGCCTGATTCTGCATAGCCACAGATAAAAATTAAAAAGTTTCATATCAAAGGAAATATATAGACTTGAATGCAAGTTCAGAATCATTAGCTTTGGTGTTGTAGTCAGATGATGGACTCTGAGCTGATTAAAAGATGCCAAATACTCAAAAAGCCAAGCCAAGTGGCCAGATGTTGTCTTTGGAAGACTGTTCCCTACAGATTTTGTATCAGGCATTTGCACAGTTCCATTTAAATAGCAAAGAAGAAAGCACAGAAGTGTTGCCCAATGTCCATGTGGAGCTGCTTGCTTTGAAGGAATGGAAACAATTTGGCAGGGATTTATAAGGACTTGCATAAATGTATAGTGCTGTCTCCAACTCCTACAAAGGAAAATACCGCCAGATTCAAACACGCTCACCTCTGTTCATGTAAATGTTACCTGCAAGTGTGTCCTGGGTCCTTTCAGTTTTTACATGCCCCAGTTGACTGATTTATGCCAATTTATACCATCAAAACTCAAAATCGCTGCACTCCGTGAAATCCTGTGCACTACACATTCTTGACAGCCTGCCAAATAGGATGCTAATCTATACATCTATCAGCTAATCATCCTATGCAATAATAGTAATTAAATATAGCCAGTCAAGCCTAACTTAGAGGTACCCAGAAATATTTAAAGGTATTTTTTTAAAAATGAAGCTACTTACTTATTTGCTGACACTGGGATCAGTGGAGGAGGAGAGGGGGGAATCTTCTGGTTTGCCAGCTGCCTATCTGTGTCTTTAATCAGCTGTGTGACTTTTCAAAAATCATCAGTCAAGTGGATGTTTTTAGGAAAATTGCCCTACATTGATAAAGTATAGATCACTCCGCAGAAAGTTTAATGTCTCTGCAGAAAGTTTAATACTGATTAAATTCAGCAGATCAAGCAATTACCCTGTGGTAAATTGCCAGGATTGTCATCCAAAAACCAACTAGAGTGGATTAGGTCCCTTGTGAAGGCACTGCTTTCCTAATATCAGCCATGATTGTTTTCAGCTTTGCTTGCTCAGAAAAAGAAAAGGCTACACATTGCTAGATGTTCATTATTATTCTAATTATTTCGAATTGTCTTCATGTTTTCATCACCATAGTAAAATGTTTGAATTTCATGTGGTTTGCTGTCCCAGGGCCAATTCGGTGACATGGAATCCTCACAAGATGATGGGAGTCCCTCTGCAGTGTTCAGCCCTGCTAGTAAGAGAAGAGGTATGTCCCAATATGCTTGCTTCTCTGAGCCTTTATGACATTTTGCTTCTGAAAATCCTGGATGTTTGCTTCATAACTGTGCCATAATTAATGTTTGTTAACGTGATGAGGATGATAAACTGAGAAATAGACCTCTAGTTGGGTGCTTAGGCTGTGACTGCAAAAGGAATTAAAGCAGCTGTCTAGCAGGAATTACAGATCCAATCAATGGCAATATCTTTATAGAGTTTTGTGGCTTTCCATTCAAAATATGCATAGTTAAGTTGTGGGTGCATAGCTGTGTAATCCTACTCGTTGTTGCATAGCCGAAAATGTAACTGTAGGCAAACTCATCCTCTTGGGATGAATGGTATCATGTATGTGCAGCACAACATTTGGTCCAGAATCTAGGCATCATTACACTTTCTAGACTTCTATGATGGATATTTCCACCTGTGTCTGATCCATATATCCACTTTGGGGCACATGGAAGTAAAAATGGAATACTAATGGAAGTAAAAATGGAATACTAAGTTCACTTGGAATAAAAAATAGACATTTCATTTAGTACTAGAATTTGAATTACCCTTCAAGCCTGTAATTTTCATATAACCATCAGTTACTGAGACAGCTGCTATACAACCACCACTTACTAGACCAGCTATCAAAAAGCTGGTTGCTGCTTTGCTAACAGCTGTACAACAGATTGTATACAAAGTGATTGCACTTAGGAAGAGAGAAGCTGGCTTTTATTTGCCCTCTGGGTCAGTTCCCCGAGACAAATCCTGCCTGGCTGAAGTCAGTACTGTCCTTGACCTCTAGTGAGAACAGATGGCTCAGATTAGGAGAAAGTAATTTTTTTCCCCCCTCTCATTTTACTATCTCAGTTTTGAGTTACACATAAAGGATATACTTGATGATAATCAGCCAAGTTTTGATTCTTCTTGGACTGGAAATTGCCATTTTAGGCAACAGCACTAAAGTATGCCTTAAACTTGGTTGAGGACTTAACTAGAGCCAGAATCTGACTTTCTGCATTTCACGTAAAAGCTAAAAAGGAAACCTCATACTTTTGTGAGCCAGATTTCTTCACCTTTTTGGCTTCTGGCCCTCCCACAAAGCTGCTTCTCAGAAAGGGATCTTGCAACCCAGAAATATCTCTAACTGGCTGTTTAAAGACCATCTTCTCTGTCTTTTTAAAGTTTTCTATACCACTTAAGCAACTCTCAAAATGGTAATTTATCTATGCCAACATCACTTTTTTGTGCCTTTGATTCTGTAAGGGATTGATGCAGAGTTGCAACCAAATGCATGCTTCCTACCTCTTTCAACAAGACAAGCACTATGACCTGTCTTACGACACGGGAGACAAGGCTTTGCAATGTGGCCGGCATGTTGACGTCTTCAAGCTATGGCTGATGTGGAGGGCAAAGGTAGGACTGCCTGCTGTGTATTTGTTTGCATTACAATAATGCACACCAAATACAGGGCTTTTTTCCATAATCATCATTTTAGAACATATCTTAACTGACTTTCCCATATATAACATGAAAGAAAGAACATTATTTTCTGGGGTTTTTAACTTTTACTTTTAACAAATACTTTTTAATACTTTTAACAAATTAGCTTCCAAGCAGCACACATGATTTTGAAACAAACTCCATGGCCATGCATACCATTTGCTTTGTGTAACTGTAGGAGTCTGAGAGCATAAATCATAAATCTAGGAATGTGGTTGCAAAGATTTCTGGAAATAAAAAGACTTTTTAATGACATTCAAAAATTAAATGTGACAAATCAAGACTGGAATACCAAGATTCATTGCATGCAGTAAATAGTCATCTTTTGAAGGAGCAGAGGAAAACTGATTAAAATCTGTTCTCTGGGAAATCTGAAAATGCAAGCTCTAATGATTAATTCATCTGTATCTGTAGAATGTTGCTAAATAAGTTGTTCCATATATTTATCCAATCTATTATGTCAGGTTGCCTCAGGATTGTTCAGAGGAGATGACATCACTGTTTTCATTTCCAGAAAGCCTTAAAGATCCTCATGTGCTTCATTAAAACTCTGAAAACAATTCGGAAACAGACATCAAATGTAGCTGGAGGTGTAGGAGTCTGCAAGGGAGGATGCAAGTCTCTGTGGTCGCAATAGCTGCTGTGCTAACTGAGGTCTCCAGAGTGGCAGGCAATTTTAGCAACATGTCTCTCTTTTACTCCAAGCCTTTCTCCCTGAGGCTGTGCTAGCTCTACCCTGTTTTCAAATCACTGTACACAGAGGGATAATGACACGGGCTTTTAAGTCAGTTCTGCACTGCTGGAACAGATTTAGCAGGGACATGCATCCATTACTCAGAGACATTTCTCATCTATACCCCACTTTTTCAATATGCCTTGTACTGCTTTTTCTCTTCACACACCACACTTGTAATATTAATGTTACAAAATAGGATGTGTTTCTTAAATGGTTTATCTATTCCAGCAGTTTATTCCCCTTCCACCCTCATAAAGCCAGATCCTTTGTTTGTGGCATCACAGCTGGTGATTGCAGGAACCATTATGATGTCACAGAGAGAGGATTGTGACTTGTGCCAGAGAAGAAAAAGCAGGATTTGCTGCAGCTCTTAAAAACACAGCTTCTGAGTTTTTATGATGGCTATTAGAAAAGAAGAGAGAAAAAGACTACAGAAGCAGGGCAGTATCTAAGCAAAACGTGCATTTTCACAGGCATCAGGATGGGCTCAAAAAGTGTACCTACAAGTTCTAAAAACCAGTCTGTGTTTAAAGAAAAAAGAAAAATTATTTTTAGTAGAGCCCCGAGCACATCACCTCTGGAAGATTAAAATCCCCTATTCTGAAAACAGAAGGAGTCTTGCCATGTCTGGAACTCCACACCTTCTAAAGACACTTTGTGCCAGCCCAGGTGGCCTGAAACAGCCTCTCTGCAAAACCTACCACGGACACCCTTCATCAAAGATGTTAATGATATTTTGCTGAGAACCAAGCTTGCACACAGTGCTTATTTTGCAGAGGTGTCTATAGTGGCAAGAGCTAGAAACAACCAAGCTCTGCTTAGCAGTGTCCTTTGACTCCTAGAATCAGATCCTTGAGCTATCCCACAGAGGCTTCAGAGAGGTGACTTGTGCTGATGCTTTGGCAAGTGCTGTATGGTCCCTTCACTCTTTCGGTTCACAAGACAGATAGTCATGTAAGTTTTTTTCTCTTTCTTCTCTCTAAAGGGAACCACAGGATTTGAAGCACAAATTGATAAGTGCTTGGAACTTGCAGAATACCTATACAATAAAATAAAGAACAGAGAAGGGTATGAAATGGTGTTTGATGGAAAGGTATGTATTGCAACTTCTTTTTTCCCCGTTGGTCAATAGCACTTGCCCTAGTCATCTAGGTCAAATCAAACAGCACAAGGCAGAAAGCAGTGAGCCCTGTAACATAACCCATTGTACTGTTATCTCTTGTCCTCATGGGATCCATGGACAAGGGAGATGAGGCAGCTGTGTGTAAGTTTTCAGTTTGCTCAGTTTCACCCCACTGAAAATAAACACTGACATCTCAGGCTAACAGCACACACACACACTTAGAACCAGCTCTTGAATAATAAACACAAGTTGTGGCTTCATAGTCTGTTGAGTGGAGGTTACAGTGCCCCACACAGCTCTGAAAAGATGGTTTTGCAAAGAGCTTTCATCATAATCTCAGGTGGGCAGTCACAGGGGATCTTCAGGGACCTGGGATGACCTGGAGGCACTGTCTACACTGCAGTCCCTGATGCAATGGGGTGAAGCACAGTGGGGCAGGGGCTCAGGAGACCAGCCAGCTCATGTGGTAGAGGTGACACCACCATGTGCAGTGCTGTTTCTGTGGAGGGACTCCAGCTGACATGGGACCCCTGAGTGCCATGTTCTCAGCTGGAGCACAGTGCCCAGAGCAGGGCAGTGCAGCCTGGGTTGTGTGGCAGTACCTCTGAGCTTCACCAGACTGTCTCTTTGTGGGTAACCTTCTCCAGCTGGGGTGTCTGGGGACAGGTGCAGTAGAAACCTCTGTTACAAAGTTAACTGGTGTTTCGCCTGTAAAAGAGAAAAAGAAGATCTCATTTTAGCTTTTTTCCTACCACGTGTCATGGCTTTTGCTCTCTGTACTTGCCCTCTAAAGTTTTGTCTCTCAGAACGTTGCTCACTTGTAGCAACCACTTAGTGTGTGCCTAAAGTGCTCTGCAGAGCAAGGATAAGCATCACTGTGTGTTTTTTCAAACAGAGATCACAGGCTCATACCTACATGCCACTATGTGATTTGTTGTCCCCCCGCCACACACACATCATCACTGAATTTGGTCCACTGGATCTGATGATGAGTAAAGGAACTGGTAACAGTAGGAGCTTCTGTAAATCACATTTTTAGCATCTAACACAGAGGAAAACAGGAAGTCAGGCAACTGTTGGGAGGTTGCAAAACTACACAAAATGTCAACTGGTTTGTTCTTTATGCCTTTTTACTTGGTGCTGCTATATGAGTTAAACTAGCTAAGTCACTGTGGTGCATGCATATTAAATACAGCAGCTAGATGAATTAAACTGAGAAGTAATAAATTTCATTAAATGTAAGAAAATCTTAGTCTGTCTCATGCACCACCTGTGACTCCTGTTTACAGAACCAGATTCTATATTATTTTGTCATATAATAAAAGTGACATCAGCATCACCTCTAAATTGTCTGTAATAGACATGATGTCTTCAGCCTCTGGAGGGGACAGCACCTCCAAAAGCTAGATGCCTCTCATTAGAGCATAAATATATTTGCACAGCTGAGTGATGTGTTTCTGCATCTTACACACTGGGAATAAATTGCCTAAAATTATCTTTCCTGCATTAATAATGATGATGACTCTCAGCGGACCACAATAATGAAAATCATTGACTGCTGTCACAATATGATATATGAGAGGGAGGGAAGGCATGAACTTAATTGCAATTGAGATATTATGAGCCTTTCTTACAGTGTAAACTATTATTATTCTGTGTTTAGCCTCAGCACACAAATGTCTGCTTCTGGTATATACCTCCCAGCTTGCGCGGTATGGAAGACAACGAAGAGAGAATGAGCCGCCTTATGAAGGTAAGCAGCATCCTCCGGGCATCATGCAGTGAGCAGTGAAACCCTTGCAGGCAGGCAATCCCCAAAGTGATCTCCCAGGGCAAGGTCACCTTGCAATATTCTGTCAAATGACACCTCTGTGGTCATAAGCTAGAAAGGAGTAGATTTGGGTTAGACATGAGGAAAAAGTTCTTTAATATGAGGGTGATAGCTCACTGGAATAGGTTGCCCAGGGAGGTGGTGTAG
>JANIJG010014261.1:48138-62655 GCA_024611175.1 Megaceryle torquata | reverse complement strand
AGGCCCCATCCCTGGAGACATTCAAGGCCAGGCTTGATGAGGCTCTGAGCAGCCTGATCTAGTTGGAGATGTCCCTGGCTTATTGCAGGGGGTTGGACTAGATGACCTTCAGAAGTCCCTTCCAACCCAATATATTTTATGATTCTATGATTTATTTTACTGCAAGTCAGTCTGGCACCACCTTAGTCTGGTCTTCCTAGGTTGGTATTCCTTGGGTTTGCCTCATCTCCAGAGCACTTATTTACTCTGTGTTTATTTCCTGAAATTACTGTGAACTGCAATTGCTAAACCCAGCAACTGCAACAAAACCTCAATAATACTGTGGCATTCTGGCATATGAAAAGAAGATGGAAAAGGATTGTAACAGTATGTTTCGAGCACTACAGAAAACAGCTACCATGTCCCTGTCAGGGGAGGAAATTCTGCAGTCATTTTAAGACAAAGAAACAGGATAAACCCAGTTTTTTTTTCAATGAGACATTTATTCCTTAATGGAGGTTAACATTGTTATCAGTATTGGATGTAATTTAATTTTAAATGCTTCTTGTAGCTCTTAATCTTTTAAAAAAAAACCCAATCAAACAAAAAACAAAACCCCACATTTTTTGTTATAAGAATGATGGTAATCATGAATATAATGATAATAATAATCATCATCCCCTTGCTTCTTGTTATGCTGCAGGTGGCACCCGTGATAAAAGCCAGGATGATGGAGTATGGCACAACCATGGTGAGCTATCAACCCCTGGGAGACAAAGTGAACTTCTTCCGGATGGTCATCTCAAACCCTGCAGCAACTCACCAAGACATCGATTTCCTGATTGATGAAATAGAACGCCTGGGACAAGATTTATAATAACTGGGTGTGAAAGTCTGTTCCTGGACCTCTAAGTAGACAATTAAGTTGTCACAAACTGTGCGAATGTATTTGTAGTTTGTTCCAAAGTAAATCTATTTCTATATTGTGGCGTTGGAGTAGCGTACAGTTTAAAATCAAGAAACATGGCTCCTTTAAAGTCCTTTCCCGAGTTTTAGAATACCTCCTTAATAATTAGCTGCACAAAAAGCTGCATTGAAACAAATAAGGAAGAATAGAAGATGCTTAAAATTTTACCCCCAGGTTTAACACAGTGATTACTTTAAATTAAAAGAAATCACACTCGATGATGCCAAATTTGCCCAAAATGATGACAAAATCAAATTGGAGGGAGTGGGAGGGGGCGGTGAGAAGCAGCGTATACAAGCTGTGTGTTTAAAAGCAAAATTTTGCCTTTTTCATAGTACTAGAACAGAATTTCTAATTTACCTATAGCAACAATTCAAATGTATTTAAATAGATATAGTTTTACAAAGGGAAATATATATATAAAAAAATCCTATTTTGTAAACTATATATTTTTATTTTGTATGGGTTATAAAACTTCAAGGACAGAAGCTGAAAATTAACTAGGATTCTTTTTCTTTTGATGGAGGTGCCTCAAATATTTATTACTGCTTATTTGAAAGTATAAGCCCACACACTACATTCCTTAGAGGTACCAGTACCTCATTTCTCCATGTCATATGGATTGTACATCTCAAGGGTTGATTACTGAAAAACCTCAAGAGTACTGCAGCTCTTAAGACCACTTAATAAGATCAATTATGGTACAACAATAGGATACTATTATTCCTAATTATGTTTCCCACTTGGCCTAACTAAGCAGACGCACAATCAATACACAATGCTAACCAAGACTGAAATAAGGTTGTATTTGGATGATTTCTGTGTTCTGTGGTAAAAAAGCCTATCCAAAAAGAAGTCACATGGATGAATAAATGCTTCTCTCATAACCGTGTCTGCTATGAGCAGTCCAAAACTACACTGAAAATTAAAGTTGACTGAAGTTCTGACTAAGATAGCATGAAACCTCACAGCTACGTTAAGAAGGTAGAGACTTAGTACAGATGTACAGCTCTACAAGCCAAGGCCTAGATTGAATGTGACTGTAATCTGAGTGACAGGAATGGGGTTTAAGTAACAAACTGCATTGTCAAAGGTTTCTCCCACTGCTGGAGTCCATCCTTGTCTGCAATGGCTTTTGAAATTGCAGAAAAAAAATTGAGATAAGGCTACATCTGCCTAGAACAGCCCACATGGAGCCTCACAGCCTTTTTAGAAACCACGGGCACAGCTCTTGCAGAATTCGTGTGCTGCACCATTCCTTAACATTAGAGGTGACTCTGGCATGGAAACAAATTGATCCTCTTTCCCCCTAACATCTGGAAGTGTTGGTAAGAGTTCTGCAGCTTGGGCCTGTCTACTTATAACCCTACTGAAGTTTTGGTTTTAACTTTGCCTAAACGGCCAACTTTTGTTTGTAAAGCAATATTGGTTTGCTGTCTCTAAAATACTTGAAAAGGAAAAAGTGCAATGTGGTTTTAATTTCATCTAAAATAGATAAACAGAGTATTGATTCAATGTAATATCACAAGGACATGAAGTAAGAGGAAATAAATTGTGTCTGTAATTGTGTTGCCTTTATTATATTGATAGTACTGTTTTGTCACCTCAGATTGAGGCTGTGCACTTTAGATTTAAACTGTACAATGTTGCAAATCAACATGTGTTGCTGTATAAGCTTGTACAATATATTATTGATATGTCATTATTTGTGTGGTAGTAGTATTGACTCTTGATATTGTAAGAACTTGATTCACACCGGTCCCTCTACTATACCTTTGCTTGGTATTAGCCTCTCCTTGTCAGCTTTTGGGCAGACCTCTGACCTCACTTCAGTGGATTTCCATTGCTACCTGCGATGCATAGTGGTGCAAATCAAGCTATAGGTGAGATACCAATTCCATCAGGAAGGACTTTGATGGGACCTTGCTAGATGTGTCAAAGTCAGCAGACTAATCACTGAGATACTGAGTAGAGCAGCAGATCATATTCTTTTTTTCGTGTTGGGAAAAAGGCAAGCAAAGAGCTTAAAAAGTAAAAATAGTACAGGGACAATGATGAAGGTGATCAGTAGCCTGGTTACATCTTGCATGTGCAATTCCGTTTTAAAGTGCTAAGTGCAAACAACGTATTTATTAGCTGTATGTGCCAACCCAAGTTTTACGTTTGATTTTCCAGAAGAACCAGCATTTTTTTTTTTCACGTTACTGTGCTTATTGCAGCCAAGAAAGAGCAGCATAGCAATCTGTTCTTGTGTTTGACCAAAGTATCTTATCTGTGGTGTTGATCTAAATCCAAATAAAAGTGTAAAAACATGACTCTGTTTCTTTTCATTAGCAGCACTGACGGGCACTCCGAGCATTTATCACTTGTGCCATTTCGGAGTAAGGCCCCAATAAAGAGAATGTTTAATTGTAACTTTCTGTGTCTCTGCTGGATTCTTTCATGACAAGATGCATTCTGCTAATTATTCTAATGTAAAAAAAGAAAAAATAAAAAAAAGTTTCATCACCAGCCCCTTTTTGAGTTGATAATCAGCACCAGTATACAAGTGTAAATCTGCCATCTGGCATTACTTTACCTTATCTTTACAAGGCAGATTTAGTTGCTTTATTCTCCTCAGACAGGCTCGACAGTTTTTTATGTTTTGTTTTGTCTTTTTATTCCATGAGCACTTTTCCCCAAATTAACCATTAGACTCTAATCACCCTCCAGCACAGCAGTCAGGGCACTTTACAGGACAGCACAGACCATATGACAGCACTAATATCAAAGGGTCATGAAGTAAAAAAGACTAAACAACTGATACAAAAATGAAGATTTTAATCCTTGTGTCTCCCCTGGCCCAAGGCCTCATTCCTTCAAAATCTGCCACCTGTCTGCTCTATTTTCCTTCCACCTGCTCAAGCGCTGCCCAGCGTGATGCCAGCAGTAGAGAAAGAAAAGAAAATGATGCCATCAAAGAAGCAGTGGTCTGAAAGCTTATGTTTGAAATGAGATTTTCTGTATCATTGCTGTAAGTCTGCAGCAGAATTTGAGATGAATGCCTATGCCAAGTACCAGCACAGAGGTCTGTAAGGAAATAGGGAAAAGATATTTTCCTTACCCTGATAAAGCTCTTCATTTGGCCCTGGGAAGGGGGCACTCCTAGGGGAGTGCATGAAGTTTGGGCTCTGCTCTAAACTTTTTGCACTTAGAGCTGCATGGAGTGTCCCTGAGAGATGGGACTGGAATGAATTTGACCAACCGAGTTGAGCCCAGAGTCCTGGCTGTGCTCAAGGAAGGCAAAATAAAATTGCCAAGCAAGTGGGAGTTGACACATCAGCCTGAGAGACTGGTTTTCACAAAGGCTGGTTCCTTTGGCATTGTCCTAAGAGAAAAAAAGCCCTGGTGTGTTATTTTTCTGCTCTTTACCATAAAAGCCCCAAAAGAGCACCCTGCACAAGGACAATCGTCTATCTAAATGAGGAGATTACTTAATTTATCTGGTTGCAGCACTATACCAGTGGGGAGATCTCTCGTCTGTGGCTGGTGGGTTCCTGTGCTGCTGTAAAGTCTCATGAAGCTCTCAGGAGCCGTTGCCCCCACCTATCTGCACCAGTCCCCTGCCCCTTCTCATGTCTTTCTTCCCTCTTGCCCCTTTCATAGAATCATAGAATGGTAGGGGTTGGAAGGGAGCTCTGGAGATCATCGAGTCCAAGCCCCCTGCCAGTGCAGGGTCACCCAGGGCAGCCCACACAGGAACAAAGCCAGGTGGGTCTTGAAAGTCTCTAGAGAAAGAGACTCCACAAACTCTCTGGGCAGCCTGTTCCAGGCTCTGTCACCCTCACAGTAAAGAAGATTTTCCTCACATTGAGGTGGAACTTCATGTGTTCCATTTTGTGACCATTGCCCCTCATCCTATCACAGTATGCATGTAAGCATCTTAAACATCTTCATAACTTGATGGGACCTTTCTTTTTTTTCTAAATAGATTAAGATCGCATTGAAATGCAGCCTACAAATTCAATTAAAACCCCACCACAACAAGACTGGGGTCTTCAATCAAGGAAGTGGCCTTGATAGGGTGGCTCTAGTCCAAGCTAACTCCACAAGAAGCACATCACCAATGGGTGACCCCATTCCAGAGCTGATCTGCTGCAAAAGGACACAGACCACCAAGGAAAAGCTCTACAGGGAGACCTCAAAACCTGCCTGGAGCCATCCCAATTGACTCACAACCACAGTCCACTACATATAGTGCTCTCACTAAATTGTTTTGTAGTTCACTTCCTAAACCTGGGTTTAATAAAATGCAATTTAGTAAAGCTGAGATAAAGCTGCATGAACAGAGCAAAGGTTTTTTTCTCAAGGCACAGAAAAGTCACTAGTGAAGCAAGGATGGAAGCCTCCAGTTCTTCACTACTCTGCAACAGCTGCCCCTGTGTATGTTCTTAGTCCAGAGATAAACTCTGTGAAGCAGAGACTGGCTGAACAAGCAAACCTAATGGTGCCTGTGTAAGGCCTCAATGCAGCACTGACACTGGCATGTGCTATCCTCTGGGATTTTACTCTCTGGTGCATAATTTTATTCAGAGACACGATCATCCTGCTACTGAAGGTATCCACTCTTGCCTAATGGATGCTATGTCAGGAGATGAACAGTGTGAAACTGTATCATGTCAATAAAGTACAGCAAGATATTTTCTTGCTGTTGCCCATGTACTACCCAGAACAAGGAAACAAATCCAGCCACTGGAACAGCTCTTACAGGCCAGCAGAACTGCAGACTGAGAACTGTGTCTGCACCAAAGCAAGTCACATGATTTTGAAGTCCATGGCTATAAAGAACAGCAAGACAAGACACAAGAATGATTTCTTGATATGATATTTGCCTTGATACTCAGTAGTTAATGGCTGCTGGGGGGGGAGGAGCAGGGGTGGGTGTTAATGCAGAAACAACAGTGTAGATGGGCTCTCCTGGAGCTTTTGCAATTTCTCAGCCCTAGGGCCATGTTGGTCAGAGCATGTGAGCAGCTGAAGGGCAGAGAAGAGGCAGAAAAAGTTCCAAGCCCAGCTAGCCTGACAACACAAGATGGACCACCCAAAGACAGGGCTGATGAGGTGGTTGGGTCTCAGTGATTTTGGCTACTCATGAATGCTACTTTCTCTGCTGCGAATGGCCTCCAGGAAGGACACAGAGAAGCCCTCACCTACCCTACAGCCCATGGCTCAAAGAAAGACAAGTTTAAATACCAAGTTAGTTGTATTAAGGAAGGAATAAAGCGAGGCAGAGTTCAAGGAAATGCGTATCTTTTATCCGAATTAGCCAGGCTACCTGCCAAGTAGAAAATCATTCTAGGTAGAAAGCAAGCCCCGTAGAAAGCCACAGAAAACTGTCTTTAATGTGCTAATGTCTTAGACTTATAATGTCTGAACTACCAGCTTTCTACCTGACCAGCCTAAATAAAGGGAGTAATTCAGCCATTAAGGGAAAGTCGAGTGCTGCAGAGCTGGAAGAATTACAGCCCTGGCTTTGCTCTTCACTGAGCCCACAGAAGAGCTTCAGGTCGTGGCATTGTTCATTACAGCACTGTAGGATGCAGATGTATAGAATAGATTTTACGCTGTACTTTGGAGCAAGAAATTGGGGCTGAAGGTAGAGTCAGGGAAAAGGAATATGTACCTCTTTCTGTATTGGAATAAAAGCTTATGTACATTGTTGCTGAAATCCTTGCATTATAAAGAAGGATAAAAAAAATCTGTTCTATAAATTCACCCTGCATGAACAGAGCAAAGGCTTTTTTCTCAAGGCACAAGTGAAGCAAGGATGGAAGCCTCCAGTTCTTTCACTACTCTGCAACAGCTGCCCCTGTGTATGTTCTTAGTCCAGCTGATGCATGCTCCTGAGTCTTCCGATTCAGATACCTAACTTCCACAATGTGACCCTGGATTGCTTAATCCCAGTCCTCTAGGCTACTGTTTCAGCCTGTGACCTGTAAAGCCCCTATATGGGATAATTTCCCAGAGATCTGTGAGCAATAACTATTGCAGTATGTGCACACTTGCTCTACTACTACTCCTCCTCCTCCTGCTCCTCCTCCTCTACTCTAGGTGAAATTTCTAAAGGGGTCTTCACCTTCCATAGAAAGATGTTAGAGGCTAATGACTCAAAAGAGCATAAGAACCACACAACTAGGTAACATTTCTTTCTAAAACGCTCCATTTTGCATTACAAGTAACAGGGTCGAGTGTACTACTGGCATCTGACCTGCACTGGGCACTACAGTCATACAAGATTTTCATTATAGAACAGATGAAAGATTTGTTCTGCACAAACTAGGCATTAAACTAAAATACAGGGCATGGAGTATAAGAATATATAAGGTATACATAATTTGCCCTAATACCCCAGAAATCTTTAATATTTTGTATAATCATGTATTAGTAAATTTCCATTTTCTCACACTTCTGCACTGCCTGCAAGATGGACTGGCCTAGATGTGGCCTGCCCTGGGTGATCCTGCTCTGGCAGGGGGGTTGGACTCGATGATGTCCAGAGGTACCTTCTAATCCTTACCATTCTGTGATTCCATGATTCTTTTTTCCTACCCATCTTCCTCTGTCCTGGTAATGAAAGCGGTTCTGGAAGAAAGAGCAGATGTTTTGGACTTGATGTAAACATGCTTTTCTGCTCTGAGAAACTGAAAGGAAATGGCTTGTGTTAAAATAGTTAGCTGCAGATTGCAGCTGTTCAGAGACAGTCTATAAAGAGTGATGAGGCAGTGTGGCTGAGGATGGCACACACTCTGGGACTGCCCAGCAATGCTGCCCAGGTGCTCCTGCGCTAAGAAGCAATGGCCACTATGGGAAGCAACTGAACAACAGTCCCTGCCAAACAGCTTACTCTGCTGAAGTGAATCCAGCTAATTTCCCCATTCGGATGAACCACTGCTGTTTGTATTACATGGGCAACCAGCTGAAGCCCAAGCCTTGCAGCAGTAAAAACTCAGCTCAAGATCTGAAAGCATGTAAGAGATTTGGTGCACAGAGCTTGTCTCGGGACTTGGTCTCACATGATGATCTTTCTCTTTCACCAGTCTTTACCTCTGATCAGGTGAGACTGTGGAAATAAAATATGAATCTTTCAGGCAATTGTCTGTTTGGATTCATCTTTCAATGAACTTCACTTTAGGACAGAGGGTATTCAAAGCTGCTCTATTTCCTTTCACTGGTTCCCAGATGCATTACCTTCCACCAGCATATTCGATAAATCCTGCTGGCTGAAGAAAGCTCAGAGAAACCAGGACAACACCTCTGCACAAAGCCTTCAAAGAGGATTCCCAGAGATGAGGCCAATAAAGCTGTCTTTCCTAGGGGAGGTGGGATAATGCACCTTCCTCCTGCAGGAAAGACACCGAGGTGCAACCTGGGAGTAGAACACATCTAGATGAGTTATGAATACTCTGCAACAGGTTTATTTCCACACACCTTCCCCATCCCCTACTCTATGGCTCATGCACCAGTAGTTTGGGCTGCAACTCCAGACAAAACTGTCTCTATTAAATCTGAAAAACTGAAAATTCAACTGTATTAATAGTGATACTAATGAGAGTTGGTGAAGATCTTATTAAGAAAATGCAGAGTGCCTTAAGTAGGGTCCTACTACTCAGTATGATTCATGACAGTTCTGAATAGCCACTTCCATAGAAATTTTTAGACTGTAAGATTATCACTGCATTATTTTCTGTAATAACTTTGGACAAAAATATACTTGTTTCCTGTTTGCAGTCTACAGACCCACTAAGCTGCCTTGGGAATTAGTATCCAACAGGCAAATGACAAATGGCAGGGTTATGAAATAGTACAAGTGCCTCTATATTTCACTCTGTCCTTTTACCTTCAATACAAATAGCTTGTGATACTGCTTACTACAGGGATGTTTTCCATGCTTAATCAGCGATCTATTTACATCTCATACTTACTAAAATTTCAGTAGATGTCAGTAGCTGAAAGAAATAATCACATTAAAGTGAAATACAAAATAGATACGATTAACAGTAATGCTCAAAAACGTCAGCTGATGCTCACACTTGGCTTAGTTTCTTGTTTGTCCATAATATGGTTCAATTTGTGTTGATTCGTTTCTCCTTTTGCCATTTCTCTTAATTCACAGTGTCATGTTTTTATGAGCTGTGCTGCAGGAATATCTACAAGCGAAGCACGTATTATTGATGTGACACTGGCAATCCAAGAGGTATGCACGGATCATCTCACTACTTTGTCATTGCTTCTGAAACAGTCTGCTTTTTATTTACCACTGTGATAGACTTTGTCTTCTACAGATGACAATTTGCAATCATTTTTCTCCTTTTCTTCAGCTAGTTCAGCTACAGTCATGAAAAAAGAGATAAAAATAATCAAACTCAAAAAACCTTCCAGTGATTGGATCTGATTGTAGAGGCCTCAATTGCAATGCAGCTGAAATTACTGATGTATTACCGTTCTTGAAAGCAATTTTCTTGCAGTAACTCTGGTAGGAATCTTGAATAAATTGTAGCTATTGATCACTAGCCTTGATATTTCCCACACAGAAAGTCTGGCTCTTCGTTCACGTTGTAGGCAGCCTCACTTGCTTCCAGGCTTGTTTTTAGAGTGAACCAACTAATAATCCTTTTCTATGGGAAATGGGGCATATTTGACAGGTCAGGTCACCACAGAGTCTGATCCAAGCAGACAGCATAAATGCAGACTGTACCAAGTTTGACTCTGCATCACAGAAGATGTTGCAGCTTCAGAAATATTTTCTCTTGAGTACACAAAAAATACTGTAGCATCATGCATTAAGACATCATTCTGCAGTCTGTAACAGAGTCCTCTAGGAGCTCATAGAATCATAGACTCATGTTGGTTGGAAAAGACATTTAAGATCATTGAATCCAACCATAAACCTTACACTGCCAAGTCCACCATTAAACCATGTCCCTAAGCACCACATCTACATCTCTTTCAAGAAGTTTTAAGGCACATGGAGGACAGGGAGGTGATTCGAGATAGCCAGCATGGCTTCACCAAGGGCAAGCCCTGCCTGTCAAACCTAATGGCCTTCTATGATGGAGTGACTACATCAGCGGACAAGGGAAGAGCTACAGATGTCATCTATCTGGACATTTGTAAGGCCTTTGACACAGTCCCCCCAACATCCTTCTCTCCAAATTGGAGAGATATGGATATGATGAGTAGACTGTTAGGTGGATAAGTAATTGGCTGGATGATCAGATCCAGAGGATAGTGGTCAATGACTCAATGTTCAGATGGGAATTGGTGGCCTCCCTCAGGGGTCTGTACTGGAACCAGTGCTGTTTGTTATCTTCACCAATGAATATCTTTGCCAATATCTTTGACAGTGAAATCGAGCTCACTGTCAGCAAGCTTGCAGCTGACACCAAGCTGAGTGGTGGGATTGACACACCAGAGGGGTATGTCATACAGAGGGACCTGGAAAAGCTTGCCAAGTGGGCCTGGGTGAACCTCGTGAGGTTCAAAGAGGTCAAGTGCAAGGTCTTGCACCTGGGTTGGGGAACTCCTCAGTATCAGTATAGGCTGGGATGTGAAAGGATTGAAGTCCTTGCAGAGAAGGACTTGAGGGTACTGGTGAATGAAAATCTGGATATGAGCCAGCAATGTTCATTCACAGCCCGAAAGGACAACCATATCCTGGGCTGCATCAAAAGAACCGTGGCCAGCAGGTCAAATGAGGTGATTCTCCCCTTCTGCCTTGCTCTGGTGAGACCCCTCCTGCAGTGATGAGTCCAGCTCTGGAGTCCTTAGCACAAGAAAGTCAAGGACCTGTTGGAGAAGGGCCACAAAAGCTATTCTAGGGCTGGAACACCTCTCTTATGAGGAAACGCTGAAAGTGTTGTGGTTTTTCAGCCTGGAGAAGAGAAGAAATGGGAAATTTCTTGTTCCCCTGGATGGCAATAGCCCCTCTGCAGGACTCACACTGATAAACCAGCTTTTACAAGACTGCTGTGCTTCTGATTGAGGGACATCTCAAGAGTAGCTAGTAAATGGCTGTGCTCTGTTACCTAACGTGAATATTTAGAGCAGAGCAGAAGGGACAGCATTTTAGAGCAATGCCATGAACAGCTCTCTTCTCTGTGCTTTTCTGCTTTCTAGCCCAACTAAGGTTCCCTGCTCCCCTTGTTCTTAGAAGAGGAAGCTAATGGTATCCAAGCACTTCTCACCCCTGAGAAAACTCACCCTGTTGCAGGACCTTGATTCACACGTAGCACGAGCTGGTCTCTGTCCTGCAGCGATTGCAGCACCTCTCCACCTAGCAAGTACTCCAGCACCTTGTTTCTTTGTTGTCATTTGCTCCTTCTGTAGGAAGATGAATGTATACAGTCAATGGCTCCAGGATTTAGCTTAGCACCGTAAAAGAACCCAGTAGAAACAACTGTGTTCTTAGCTGCCTTATACAGTAAGTCCCAGCGAGGAGGCAAAGGTCTCTGTTACTGCTTCAGCTGATATAACCCTACCTAGAGGTCCTTACTGTCCACAGTAGTTACATAAGCAGAAATTTAGAAAACTAAGGCTAGATCCTAATTTCTGAACACCAGTTCCTAGTTTCAGTGCCCAGGAGCATGCATTAGCTGTTGGCTGTAGTTGCCCATGATCCTTGCATGTGAACTATCTCAAAATTGATTCCCATGAAGGATGGCCATAGAAAGAGAAATAAACAGCAGACAAAATAGGCAGAATCTCAATAAAGGTTCACAGAGGAAGAGGTTTCTCCTCTCATTCAGTGGTTTGGTGGTTGGGGCTTTCAAAAACAACACCATGAGGTCTCAGGTCCAAACTCTAATTTTGTCTAATGAGACCTGAATCCACACCAGGACATGCCAATAAAGTGCTCACTGGTGCTTGTAGGGGCAAGAAATGCTCTTAATCACTTCTGCTGGCATGTGGTCTGGATGAAGCTGTGATGGGTTTGATACAAAACTGGTTAATAAATGTGCCCAGAGCATTTTCTGTAGGTCACAGAGAGAGTGCCTCTGCAAGAGTCCGTCCCAGACATGATTTTGTTCAGCTTCTCGTTAATGACTTGGGCAGTGAAATACAGACTGTGCTATCAAGTACCTAGATGGTATGGTGCAAGGAGAGCAGAAGTCTGGGAAGAACAGAAGAAGGGCAATAGCTGAATTCAAATCAATCTTGACAACCTGGAAAAATAGTCTGAAAATATAGATTAAAGCTCAGTAAAGGCAAGTGAAGGGTGTCACTTCAAGCAGGACTAATCACAGTCATAGACTGAGGGGGGTGGTTTATGCAGCAGCCTTTCAAAAAAAGGGGCTCAATTATTAGTGAACGATGTCCTATCAGAGAGAAAAAGGATGGAGTCATTGTGGAATATAAGAGTGGGGAAACAGCTTGCACCATAGACTGAGTCATCCCTCTGATCTGGTCACCGGTGATGACTGGTACAGCCTCAATGGGGACATAACACTCTGGTTTAGGTATCACACTTTCAGGAATACATTAAGATGACAGCAACAATGATTATTAGTGATCTGAAAACATACAGTCTGCAAGGAAATATTGAAAGTTGAACTGTCTTCCTAAAAAACATGTCAAAATTTATGATGAATGTTTGTATATAGAAGTTTATGATGAATGTTTGTATATAGAAGTTTGATAAAGAGAGGAAGGGATCTTTTATTTTTTTTCTCAGTGGTCATGAAGGCTCATCAAGAAATAATGTGATCAAACTCCAGCAGAAAAGATTCAATTCAACATTAGAAATAGTTTTCCAGTGGTAAAAATAATAAAGCCTCAAAACAGCTTACCTTGGGAGACAACTGGTTGCTGGAGGTCTTCAGAACAGGGTGGAGAAATGTTAAGTGAGGAACAGCTGATCCTGCTTTGAACAAAGGGAAGGACCAGGGACCCTCCTTAAGTCCTTCCTGCTGTATTTCTCTGTGACTGAAGGCCCCAGCCCTGGGTTAATCTGTCACTACCTGAAACTCCTTTCAATGACACTTTTCAAGACCCTGTCAGTGCTGGAGATCTGTGTGAAGTTAATTTCTAGAAAACCCACTGCAGCAAGAGAGCTGTAGACATCCCAGGCAATCAATATCATAACAGATGGAAGGAACTGTCCTGATTATCTTCCTTTGGCAAAGGCAGTGAGCTTCTGAACTGCCAACTTCCCAGACTGCTGCTACCCTATGTTAATCACACAGTTAGTTGTCTCCTCCTGAACCATTAATTGTTGCAAAACACAGCAGAAAATTCCTAAAAAAAAGATTATCAAATCTAAGTACAGTGAAAGAGATCAGAGCAAGAAATCCAGATTGCACTTTTGACTGGATTTTGAAGATAACAAAGTAAAAGCAGAAAAAGAAAGACAAGGGGGTGAGTTCAGATGAACTCCTACCAGCTCTGCTGGAGGAACAACCTGGGTGCTCATCATGACACCTTTAAAACCAGGACGGGGGTACAAACTCAGTGTTTTGTGTTCGTTTCAAATTTGTCAGCTTGTTTTGCCTATTTATTCCCACCACGCTATGCACTGGCACATTAATCATTTGTTTATAGAGAGATTACAAGATTTTAAGATGATAAAACAGGATGTGGAGCTGCCAGCCCTCCTACATCAAGCTGGGCCACCAGGGCACAGGGAGGGAGAAGGGGGGAGGGGTGTAGAAGCAAGGTGGCTGGACAGGGAGTGCAATTTCCCTTGGGGCTGGAGAAGGGGGACAAGTGCTGATGCTGCACATTGCAGGACAGTCCTAGTCTAGTCCTGGGTGAAATACAGAAGCCAGAGATGGCTGGTGACTACTCTTTAATTCATCTTTCCAGGTGGGTGATCTTGGATGCTCTCTCACCCTGCCTCGCCTTGAAAATTAACCCAGTGCAGTGGTGAACAGGTGATAAAATATCCCTGCAGCCTTAGTTACTGACAGATATGTGTTGGAGGAAGGTAGCTGTAAATCCCGCTCCTCTACACCCACTCAAGCTGAGTTTGATCCACCCCCTGCCCAAGTCTGTGGCAAAATTCCCGCTGACTGCAAATAGACTTGGACCAAGTTTATGAGCCACATAATTTACGGGATGTCTTCACTGCCTGAACTAATGTCCGTCTGTTCCAGTAGCATTTACGACACCTAACAAATCGTCTGAGCCTGGGGGCTAGGCAGGGCCTGACAGGCAAGCACCAAATGGAAATCTGGATTGTGCCTGCTGCTGCAAAGCACCTCTTCAGACATGGCCATTTCTCAGGAAACCTTCCCACACTTTCTCTTCACCTCTCAGCTTGGGTGTCACCCAAGCAAGGGAGTGCCTTTAGGATCAGCTGGAGGAAACAGCTGATCACCCACCCTTGCATCGCCCCATCAGGTCCTCACACCTCATGGTAGGCAGTGGCCAGGAATGGGTGTTCATCTGCTATCCAGACAGTTAAGGTGTTGCCAAACTGTTACAAAGGTCTACAGGATTTAAATAAATAAATAAATAAATAAATAAACAAAAAAACCAAACAAACAAAAAAACCCCCACAAAAACAAAAACAACACACCAAAATCCTGTTTCCT
>JANIJG010014261.1:15044-42344 GCA_024611175.1 Megaceryle torquata | reverse complement strand
GTATTTTAAAGAAAAAAAACACAGCGGCACTTAGTCATAAAGTTTAATAAATAAGAGACCTTACTATAGAAATGAAATGACAAAAAAAAAAAAAAAGAAAAAAAAAAAGTAGTTCTGACAACCTCTAAAATCTCTAAGCTCTAAAATTCTGAAAAATAACCTGTGGTTCAGTTCTTAAACAGCTGTTTTAAACTTACTGTAGTCTTCTGTAAAGCCAGTGAAGACAAAGATATTTCTGGAGTGGTCATGAATTAGTTTGCAGAAGCATAAGAAATTTTATAAGGATTTGGCTGCATATGTAGTTGTAAATGGAAACTACTGTGTTAGTCCAGTTTTAGTATGGGAAATTACTTCCTCAGACATACTATTGTTTTTTAATAGATTGCAGGTTGTTTAATCTGCTTTGTAAACTAAACTATTGAGAACCAGTGCATAAGAAATATTTACTACCTGATTCATCCCTTCTTTTACAACAAAAGGCTATTTTATTTTTTTTTCTCCTTCTTATCTAGATAAAGAGCCAGAGCAAAATCTGCTTTCAACACTCAACACTTGAGTAATCATGTGGCCATTAGTGTATTCAGATGGACACTTATTAATCACAATTATCTAATGAGAACAGATACTCTGTGCATGTAATTGGCACCCACACAAAATGTGCAGGTACACCACATATAGCAATTTGCCCTATAATGTGTTAGGAGTGCTCACCAGTCCTCATTTTTTATCTGGTGCTTCACAGTGTTTAATACTCTTCTCCACTTTCCTTAATGTACAAATAACTGTTTAAATTAACTCAGTAACATACCCCACCTTACAGTAGAACACTATTGATGCTTCTCCCAGTTTTTCTTTGTCACTAACATGACAACATGCTGAACATTAAATTGTGGGACATTTCAATATTCAGCAAGAAACTGTCCAACGTCATTGTTTCTGAATATCTTGGAGGTTCTTTTAGTTATTTCTGCATTATCTCTGGGAGCAATAGAAGATCTTGCTGTGGTCCACACTCAGGTGCATGTTTCTGCTCTTGGCCAGCATTGTTGCTCTACCAATCAGAAAAACTATTTCTTCTCACAAGTACAAGGTTTCCTGTTGAAACAAATGTTGATAATTTCAAAGCTATCAAGTAGCTACTGAAATCAGTCTGAAAAATGTCATGTCAACTAAAACACAGTGTAATGACAGATGTGGAGCTAAAAATACCATTTTGACAATTTTTTTAAAAGTCAGGCTTTACTGAGAGATGCTTTGCAGGCTCAGTCCCTCAAGGTCTGTACACAGACATGGACTAGTGAGCAAGAAAAGCAACACATGGAGCTGGAAAGGTGAGGCCGGATCATCTCCCTGCTCCTTGGAGTGTGAGTCTGGTGGGGGCTGGAGCACCGTGGGCTTGGAGGAGCTCTGTTGGCCCAGCCATGCTGCAGCAAGGCATGGCCTTGTTTTATCCTTTGTGCCAAAGGTTTGGATCCTCTTCCCCTGCAGAATCCATTGTGGAGGGAGAAACTGCTACTGTCCACTCAAAAAGCCTCAGGAGGTTTAGCATAAAGGCACCATAACTCATACTCAGGCCATATTAAGGTGTGTTTCCATCATGTGCGATGTAAACCCATGGGCACTCTGTCCCTGAGCCAAGGTTATTACATTATTGTATTACAAATGTTTACCCAGGGAACTTGTCTTCTGTTTCTGCCTCTGAAGATATGCCCTTTCATTAAACATCCCTCCCAAGCACTATCTGATCCTCCTTATAGTTCTACCCCTGCTGTGATTCTCACTACCATATTTTTCCTGCAAATGAATGTGACAAATTGCTGTGAGCTGGACATCAGCTCTTTTCCACTGAAAAAAACCCTGACCCTGTTTTAATTTCAATTTCTTACTACTGTGCTTAAATTAAGGTCAAGCCTCTCCTCTCTACCCAAACCATTTAATCATGCAACATTTGTTAATTCTCTTTTTTCCCTAGTATAATTACAAAGACATATAGAGAAAAGTGACAGAGCTTGAAGAGCCTGGTGGCATGTTCTCAGATTTTCAGTGTGTCTCCAGAAAGGTGTGATTAAAAACAGACAAAGGAATTACTTTGCAGACGTCTGCATCTTCTGCCTATTTTGTCCCACTAATTGCTGAAGTTGACCACTAGAGCCAGGTTTACTGCCTGAAAGGCCAGTTCAGTGTTTGAAAAAAATACACTAGAAAAATGCAGTGGCCAGCTTTACTGAATCATTCTGTCAAACCTATATAAAGTCACCCTACCAATAAATTTAATGACAATGAACTAAATAGATTTCTACTGATGTGAAAGGCTTATATTTCCTGACAGAGCAAGGGACTTGGTTACACTACTGGCAAGAGCCTGCTTTTGTCTGTCATTTACCTTCCCTGGACTCTGATTTTATTATCATATTGCTGTAATGAAAAGCACAAATCATCTGGACAGCATGGCAAGGAGCTGTATCTCACCGCTCTGTCACCAAATGACTATATTTCAAGGCTTTGTCACCATATAACTTTTCTGAAAAATACCAAATAGTTTGAGGATTACTATGCAAATAAACCAGAGCTGGTTACATGGGTCTCCTCTGAGTCACATCAGACAGATATTTCAGCCCTGCCTTTGCCAGTGCCCTTCACTCCTGACTGGCTGCAGCAGCTCCCTGTGCAGCAGCTCCCTATGGAACCTTCTGTGCTCCTCCATGGGGGCCAGGGGCTGGGGCTCAGGATTTCCTGGGGGGAAAGTTAAACATTACAGCATAGCAGGGAAAGTTCTGATTTCCCCATAGCTTCACACACTGTGAAAGAGTGTTGCTCTATTCATAATTTAATTACTTTGTGTGTTGAGCCCTCCCATCTGACAGCAGGAAACACTGCTTTCTGAATGGCACACATTTATTGCAAGTTGTATGCACAATTCCCATAGTAGAAAGAGTGCTGTGATACTGTAGCTTTTTTTAGGGTCAATTACCTTTCCCTCAGATAAAAAAGGCATTGGACTGGAGCACTAACTCAGCATTGTTTCAGCTTTCTGTCAATATTCAAATTGCCTCGCAACGATCTAAGCCCACTCACGTGCTAGGAAACAGCTGTGAGCAAATCTTACTCCAGTCTTTGTGCAAAAAGTCACAGAATGGAGAATGAGTCTGGAGAAACTGAGTGACCTTGCTTTAAAAGGCAGCTAAACTTTAATGTCTTTAGATGAAACATTCCAGAAAGAGCTAGTGATTGAGATATGTAATGTGGTATCTGGAAAACTGACCCCAATTTCTGGTTACTGACCCTCATCTTACCTGCTACTGCTGCAGAAAGCTCAAGTAGCTGTGCAAAGGCAAGTGTGAAAACACTCAGACCCTGTCAAAGGTAATGATACATTTCTAACAACAAGAATTAGGTGGGGAAAACCTGATGGGCTTTGTTTTGTAAAATTTTTCAAGTAATTGCTTCATTAAAAAATCAATCCAAAACTGTACAAAACCCCAAGGTGATTATTCACTGCAAATCCTTAATTACACTATTATGAAAATGATATTTTGAACTGAGATTTTTCTTCTTGTAAGTTGTTATTGATGCATGTAAGGAGGGCATCACTCCCTGCATTCCTGTGCTTCTTCAACAGCAAGATGGAGGAGTCAGAGGGGTACCAAGAAATTCTCACCTGTGAAGAGAATGTGGGGTAAGAAAAAATTATGAGAAAGTGCAACATAAAAAATTCTAATTGCTCACTAGACACTGTACTAAGCTGTCCTTATTCAAGTGGCTCTTTGGGGGCTTTGTGCGACCACAAGGTAGGCAGAGTCCTGCCAGCAACAGATGCCTGACTAGTACTTTCCTTCAGGAAGGCATCTTGGGTCATCACTGCAGAACCATACTGTTCTTCCTGTTTGTAAAGTAAAACCTCTCATACCCAGATACTTATGGCATTCTATGAACTCTAAACGTTTGGGGTGTTTTTCTGTGAGAAAATGACAGTGATATTTATACACTTAATGTTTGCAACAACAGTTAGTATTTGAAATCCATGTATCTCAAAACACCACTATGATACCTAATGTGTTGATGGATTGACAGAAATACACCTGAGGCCAATGTAGCACTGCAAGATAGAAGCTTATTTTGGACTGAAATATGGGACAAAAGCAACTAGATCTAATCACCAATAAAGCCTCAAAATCTGCAGCCCCACCTTGAAACATGAGAAATTTTGAGGCATGCATGTTCTGACTATGGCCAGTCTATAGGAGCCTACTAGGTGGTGTTCTGGGCATGCCTGAAAGACCTACATATTGCTGTAGCTAATCATCTGAGTGTTTAGCTCCTTCTACAAACTGTTTCCTAGGTAAGTACAAGGAGTATTGAATTTCTGAGATCCTGCATGTTGTACAGCTATTCTAGCAGCTATTTGTGCAGTCATTATATTCACTGCAAAACTTCTTGCTTTTACAAGGCACAAGATCAAGTACCCAAAGCCAGATTCTGCCCCAGTGGGGACAGTGGGGACTTTTCCAGTGATTTTGTTGGAAGCAGATGTAAGCTTTTAAGTATTGCACTATCATGTTTGTGAATGATTAAATTATCTGGTTTTTTTTTTTTTCACCTCTTTCAAAGCTCACTGAAGACAACACTTTTTTTTTTTTCACAAAAACAAATCTTTCATCACGATATTTTAAAAGTCTATGTAACTGTCACTATCATTAATATCATTACTATGTTACAAAGATACCCTGAGGCAACTTTAGGAAGCAGAAAATACAAGTGCAAGGAGAATGGTGGGCAAACACAAAGCTGTGTCTCTGAGGGGTCTGTATCTCTTGGAGGTTTGACTGAAAAGGACAAGAAGTAAAACCAGATGGAAACACAGAACTGGTTCACAGTACAAGTCAGACTCAAAAATGTCAATATTTCATTTATATATCATCTGTGCCATAATACAGTTATTTGCTCCTCAGGTGAGTGAATGTTGTTGCCTCTATCTGAAGTCAAGAAGAATTAGATCACAAAGAGTAAGTTTGAAGCCATAAAAACTAGAAAGTGTAACTTTTCTGATAAAAAATAAAATAAAAAATTGAAATCATAAGGTGTTTTCTGTGCATTCCTATAATACCACAGAATCTGAACATCTTCCAGAGATGCATCAAGCCATGCAGTTACTGTTTGTTATCTGTGTTTTGCTTTCTCCTCAAGGGCTCAGTGTGTGTCTGTATGTTGTGCTTGTATTGATAGGACTCTCCCTGACTGGGCATTTATCCTCTGTATTGCTCTATGCTGATTTTAGGCAAATTAATTGAAGAAACACCCTGACAGGAAATTTTCATGACTCCATATTTTTAGACTTGTCCTCAGTAAAGTTCAGTCTTTATCCTTAGACTAGAAAATGAAGATCTACCCACCCCCCATCAAGTTTTTAGGGTAGCCCTTCACAGACACTTTCAAACAGCACAAATACTATGGATATTTTTGGCTTTTGGCTTTGGTGAAGCATAAAGCATAATTTATGTGTTAAATACACACAGACACTGCTACTCTTTGCAAGAAAGCTTCTGTTACACTTAATTTGTTTCAAACAAAATTTTAGTGTCCTCTCCTTCTGATGCCAGCCCAAAAAAGTACAAGGCCTGTTTCTAATCTCTTTAAGGCAGAAAAACACTGTCCTTTAGTGAAAGCAGATGAGAAAGCCTGAAATTCCAGGCAATAACACACACATAGTGATCTAGGAATAGAGCAGTTGATGATGTTAAACTCTTTCAGCCCCCTGAAATGGAACACTCTTTAAGTATAGACTCAAAGAAGTGATATTTTTCAAACTGATGTATTATTACCCTTGACAGTCACTTAAAAAGAATAGGAACTTTAAGTAAATACAGCCTCTTGGTACATGAATTTCCATTCTCATTGTGCCTATGATGACCCAACATTGTAATTGGGCACATTCATGGAGAGTGACCTAAACAGCCCATACCTTGCCTCCATCATAGCCACTGAAATATCTTTGAGATATGAAGTGTTTTGCAGCCCCACCAGCAGCAAAGGACTTGTGTTACCACTGCATGATTGAATCTAATAAAAGTAATTTTAATCATTAACCTCCAAGCATAGCAGGAAAGAAAAGGGGAAAATATTGGGAAGCACAACAGACATAGGAGATTTAAGTCACCTTTGCAGCCTTCTAACACTGAGCTGTCATGGACTGTATAGTTCATTTATGTTAAAGCAGACCAAGAGTCCTCTGAGGCATAGAGTGTTGTGGACTGCTAGTGAGCAACACTGAGTCCCCATGTTCTGGTCCAAGATAATGTCCATACCCAGAGATGGTTCACCATGTTCACCCCATTCTGGTCTCAGGTAATGTCCATACCCAGAGACCGTAAGTTATGTCTTATGACATACCTCCACTGAGCTGGTGATAAGCAATTCCTGCTCTGAAGGATGATAGAGATTTTTTTTTACTTCTATGTTCCTCCAGATCTGCTTGTAGGAGCAGGAATTCAAATGAGAGTGTCCCAATATTGCTTTAATTTTTAGGAGCTTGACAAAGTTGCCTCCAAAATCAGAGGTGTGGACACTATGACTAGATTCCTTAATCCTACAGAAGCATTTGAGGTCTGCCAAAAAGAATGTTGCTATTTCAGATTATTATTTAGAAGATGCTGAAATCATAGGTTAGAAGTATAAGTCAATGTATTAAAGTTCACTGCTGGATTTACAAGAAGGCAGTTTTCTGAAAGAAGGATAATTGATCTCCCTACAATAGGGTTTTACATCTGTTTTTAAGCCCCTCCTTCTCCAAATAGTTGCCAAAGTCTGTCAGCAGAATGGTGGGGATGAGCTGGAAAATGAAACACCTTTTTAGACATAAGGGCTGTTTAAGGTTGCTGGCTTTCCTTAACTTTAAATAAAATGAAATAAGCCATTTTAATAAAATGGAATAATTTCATTCAGGAATAGATGAAAAAGAGCATCCTGAGCATAATGGCATAGGGTTCTTCCCACCAACAGTTGTAAAAGTCAAAATTAAATTGTAAATAACTAAACTGAGGTCTGGGTGCTTGCTCCCTTTCCTCTCTGCGGCTGTGGCCAGTAGCTGTTTATCATATAGCTGGAAGGCACAGGTAGGCTGAACTCTTCATTCTTTTTCATTCTTCTCCATCCTTTGTTCTTCATTCTTCACTCTTCATTCTTTGTTCTTCATGTTCTTTCATGGATTTCTGTGTTTCCATCCTGGACTTGCACTCAGCTATGACATTTATTCTGCAGTTATGCATTGCTGGCTGTGATGACAAAGTTGGCTTCAGAAGTATCTGCCCTGGAGCCTCTGGTGACTGTTTTAAACATTTCAGTGACCTTGTTTGCAGTGTGGCCTCAAAACCAGTCATAACTTCACAACTTACAGGCAGTAAACTTCAGCATAGCATTGCAACACTTCATGTCTGCTACGAAGAAAGGAAGTTGTTGCTTGAACCAGCTTTTCCACTGGAGCCAGCACACAAGCTTGACTTGATTCCCTACAGAAATGCAGTCCATTAGACACTGACCAATGGAGAATCCTGGGCTTTTCATTGATTAGAGGCAATCTAGAAGTCAAATCAGTGTGAAACATGGTGCACAGATACAGCCAACTATAATATCACGGGGCATGCTTCCCTGCTCCTCAGTTTTGCCGTGACCCAGATATAATTGGCTAATAGGTTTGTATTGAATTTAGGACTCTGATTCTTGTTAGAGGCAAGTCTACATTTGCTAGAATTAATCCCTTGCAGAAGTGCCTACTGAATCCTGAAGTTTATTTTCACTGACGTCTCTGTCACACCTGAGTCTCTTTCCCAGTGCAGGGAATTGCTGTTTCCCCAGTACGCTTCCCATATTTCTGGAGCATTTTTTCGTCTGTAGATATATACATATGTTCTCCTACCCTGCCCTTTATTAGAGTAAACGTGTGTACCATAAGATCTCTTTGTCACATAGCCAATGCTTTCTTTGTACCTACATCAAACACATAAAACTTTCTGCCAGTCTCTGTACACTTCCTATACAGCAGTTCTGCTGCTGCATCCATGCTCAGCTGTTGAAAATACCTGCTGGGAATGAAAATGCTCAAGACCCTTCATAATTTTCAGTGAAATTGAACATCCCTAATAAAAGTCAGTATGCCTGGAGATAGGAGATTTGCATGAAAACTAAGAAAAGGGGAGAAGTTCCATCTCTTCCAGGAGTTTTACCTCCTACATGAAAGTTGCAGAAAGTGACTATTTTCAGTTTGGATTAGCAAACCTGAGCCCTTCCTGTTCTGGAATTAAACATTTGTGTCAGTGCTTTCTCACAAGCACACGTAAGAAGATACGTCATTTTTCCAAACAGCCTACTTAGGATGTTTTAAAAGGTTTGGGTTTGGTGGAGTCTTGTACCTAGAGGAATTTCAACCCACATCTACCCAAAAAGCCTAAGTCCACATTGGTTTTTCCCTCTATTTCATGAGTAGATAGTGTGTGGATGTAAAAACAAAGACAATTAATTAACTTGCACAAAATGCACTGAGGGAAGATCTCATTAGAAACAAGGAAAATTATGTTTTGTAATGTATTGGTAGCATGTAAATTTGGAACTGATTTGTGTTAACATTAAAGTGCATGCACTTAATTAGATTGATTTTAAAATGGAAAATGGTCTCCCAGGATACTGTGGAGCAATTCCTTATGTTTTAATTTACAACAATTACTGTCACAAGAAACAGACTTTAGTAGGGACCAACCTATTTTAGGCAAAAGGAGATGTATAAACTTGAAAGAGGCAGAACACGCACTGTGAGGAGGAATGGTTAGGATAATCTTCTGACATCTCACAAAGAAAAGTCTCCTCGACCTGCCTTCAATGCTTGCCAAAAATAAGTAAGGTTCTCTTTTCTTTTGCATCTATTCATGTTCCACCTTTTAGAAAACAGATGGAGGTCTCACTTGCACTGAAGATATAGTTGTGGTTAATACCTGCTCATATAAACACTGACCGAATGCGCAGACTTAAAAGACAGATTTTGTGGTCCACATACCTTGCTGTCTTTTCCTTTTAATTATAAAAAATTTCTTAACCAGAAATTGATTTTTATGTTCAGTTTTGCAACACCTTAACCCTCTTGTTTGGCAGTTTTTCCTGGGACATCACACAGTGCAAATGGACATAGCTGCAAACCTTTTCATGAACAGAGATCGTAGAATCATAGAATCACAGAATGTTAGGGGTTGGAAGGGACCTTTAGAGATCATCAAGTCCAATCCCCCCTGCCAGCGCAGGATCATCCAGGGCAGGTCACCCAGGAACAGATCCAGATGGGTTTTGAAAGTCGCCAGAGCAGGAGACTCCACAACCTCTCTGGGCCGCCTGTTCCAGTGCTCTGACACCCTCACAGTGAAGAAGTTCCTCCTCATGTTGAGGTGGTACCTTCTATGGTCAAGTTTTTACCCATTGTTCCTTGTCCTGTTGCTGGGCACTACAGAAAAGAGATTGGTCCCTTCCAGGAAGAGACTGGCCCCTTCCAGATGCAAGCAAGTGAAGTACTGGTGAGTGCAATGAATTTCTGGGGGATCCTGCTGCATTGATGTGAGTGCTAGGAACAAGCAGACTGTCAGGATTTGAACTCAGGTGCCTTACCATCACTTTGTTGCCTGTATTTTCCTTATATCTTCACATGGTAATTGGGGTACACTGACAGTGTGAAGAACTGACCTCTTAAAACCCAAATATTTATCTTTAAATTGGTGACAACTATTTAAACATGACATATTTGCCTCTCTCCATATGTAGGATTGGATCTTTGGCAGCCACGAATCATCTTAACATGTGAGAGTTCAACAGAGGACACAGACACTGGCTGCATTAGGAGGATGAAGCTGCACACAGTGTCTGCACTGTGGTGAGCACTTTCTCACATGAAGAGCAGTCCTTGGGCTTCCATGGGCTATAAACTCTCACCTGTCTAGAAACAGTGACCACATGTGGCTCAGAACTGCAGAAAATCTCTTCATTATTTGTTTTTTTATAAAGGCATTGATGCAATCATGACACATATCAAGATAAAACTGTTAGATAATATCAGATGTCTCTACATTGCTAAAAGGAAAATATTTATGGCTAACATGAGCAAAATACACACAGCTCTTTCCAAGGAAGCGAAGGCAAGGTTATCACGTACATCTGCTGACAGTAACAGATGGCAGCACTAATTGTTGTGCAGAAAGTTCATGTTGTTTTAATTTTCTCAAGGGCAATGCATGGACACGGACATGATGTGTTTCTATATTATCACATTTGTACACCACTTAGAGAAGTGCTGCTGCACCCCACTTTTGTGGGGTGACCCTTCTGCTGTGAGCAGAGAAGGGAGCTAAGCTGATCTCCCTCTCTGCAGCTTTGCTACCTCCTGCTTCTCTTTGCTCTTACTTAGCCCCTTCTATCTCCTCAGCACCAAACACCAGTGTGACCCCTCTAAAAGGCAGCTCAGGAGAAACTGAATTTTTGCACAAGGCAAGTTTGCTACCAGTCGACTGAACAGAATCAGCCTCCTGAAGGGGTAAGAGTGGATCCTGATGGTAGAAAAAAAGGGGCAACTGTACCCCTGAGGATGGAGAGGGAGGAAAAGAAGAAAAACAGAGAGGAATAGGTCTGGACCATTCAGAGCAGCACACTGTCAATGCGACAAAAAAATAATTTTTCTAATAGCAGAATGCGAATGGCGCAAAATGTGAGCAAGCTCAGTAATGATGCTTGATATTTCCACCTATGGTGGAGAGCAGCTACAGAGGTACAGATGCAGAGGGGTTGTCAAGGAAACAGACATGTTTTGCTTCAGATGTGCAGTGAAGCACATACTCCAGACATCCATATAGTCTCATTACCACTGCATCTGAATACCTCACAGTCATTAATAGTGAATTTTTCCATCATAACACCCCTGTAGTATAGTGGCACTTTATCCCATTTTTAAAGGAGCAAAACCAAATAGATTGAGCCACCTGCCCAGTCATACCAGCACTCTGTGGTCCCTGAAATATAAATGAGCAGTTGTGTCTGTCATGACTTTGATACAGGTCAACAATAAACTACTAGGGAAGAGCATAAAGATAACAAAACTCCAGCTCCTGATACTGGCCACCAGACCACTGCCAGGGAATTGTGCCCAGTTAATTTCCAAGGATATGTGACACTTTCTTCCCTGAATGCAGCAGGGAAATGTGGATGGGGTTTGGGTTCTGCACTTCAGAATCAAATAAAGATACAGAAAATACCTTTTATCATAACCATATTGGTAATTAAAAATTCAGTGAAAAGGGAGATAAGGAAATGAGCAGACATTACCCACTAAAATCCATCTTTTTATCATGCTCCATTCACTTCCATCTTCAAGCCAGCGCAGGTCCCTGTTAGCTTGGAAGAGAAGAAAGGGTAGGAGACCTTCTTTGCTTAGGGAATATGAAGGAATGGCCCAATCATAGGCAAACAGACCATCTGATATGTTTAGCCTGTATTTTCCTTGTCTTTTATTTTCTAGCTTATCACACACCCAGCAAACTTTGTTCTTATTAGAACAAAGAAACAAGTAGAATGATCATTATTTCTCATTATTCTTCTTGTAAAAATTATTACACTGAGACATGCATTTTTTAGATCCCTAGTGAAGAAGAAACGGCACAGGGCCCACAGGCCATGGTAAAAGCCTTTCCATCACTCTTAAGAAATCTGGAGATAAGTAGCAAGAGCACCAAAAAAAGCTAAATAATGGTCCACAATGAATAGAGTAGTCTACAGTGATTTCAGGACGTAGGATGGGTTCAGAGTCTCTATTATGAGCCCTGTGTGTCAGAGTTTTTTCTGAAAGCCTGTCTCAGAAGCTTGTCAATGTCCTTTCTTCAAACCAAGTAAGCTCTGTAAGCTGAGGCTCAGTTGTACAACACAAGCTATGGAAAGGAGGAATGGCATGTCCTGCCTGACAGGCTTTGGTTAGTTTGTCAGAAGTACTGTTTCCTTTTAGACTATCTGGTCTAGCCAAATAAGTAGCTTAGATGGTTGACAATGACTCTTGTCATTATTAATACAGACCTGACTTCAATAATCCTTAAAAAGTAAAAATATCTGTGTCCTCAAACCATCTTTAAAGATGGCTTAAAAGTTGGAGAGGTTTTGTTTAAGGAACTTCTTCATCTGCCCATGAGAAACAGTTATCTCTGATTTTTCTCAAATATAAAATATGAGAAAGCTGCAAAAAGACAAAAATAAATGTCAAGAATACAGAATCCCATCTAATTTGCATTTAGAAACAGTCTTAAATATTCCTACCATGAAAGTTTAAGTCCCAAAACATTTTCAAAGCCTGTGATTAGAAATTCCCAGATTTCTCCACACATACACATGTTTCTTTCTAATAAAGAAACACATCCCACTGTATCAAACAAGGTTAAGCATTCAGCTGGAATCCACAGAAACTGATGGAATGACTGTTACCCCCTCTGTTTTCATTCCTCTGTGTCTAAGTATTTTCTCATATCAGATCAATTCAGTCTTCAAAGACTTCAATGTTGACCTCAAGGCACCTAAGGCAAGTCATTGTGGAGGTTTGCATTCAGAAATAGACTCAAGTCCCAACAAAAAGCTACCAGAAACATAACATTTATTTTTACAATTATTTGATCATTCAGAAATATAAGAGGAGAAATATAACAAAATCTGTAACATTCAGAACATTGTACGAGGCAAACTGCAAACTTTGTGCTCCTCTCCTTTTGAAAATGAGTGTGTATGAGGGTTTAACATTCAATTACCCTCATGTAAATTGTATGGATGATTTACATTTACCCACATCAATCTGTACAGAATCATCTTGATCTGTAGAGAAATGTCTAACAAATGGTTACAGTGTCTATCAGCTGATGCATGTTGTGATACACTTAAGAAACGGAAAAGACAGAAAATTGTAAGAGTAAGGAGTAAAATAAAAATCTATCACAAACTGACTGCAAATTAGAAGCCCATGTAACTTGTAACAAAACAACCTGAGGCAAAGACTTGTCACAAACATAGCTGTTTAATGTATGGCATCAAAATCAAGAGACATACTTCACTTTGTGCCCAAAGAGCTCGCTCATCCTTCACTCCCTGATCTCTGAAGGTCTCTTTAAAAGAAAACCGAGTTAACTATGAAGGCAAAAGATGGCAACAATAGATAAAGAGATTGTTGTAACTACCTCAATTATGTCCACAGTAATTTCTCTATCATTTCCCTGTAGCATTACCTACATGAATCTGATGAGCCCATCTGTCTCCAAGCCAGCATCACCTCCAATCTAGTGAATAGCCATTTGTCAAAACCTTCCCCAGGGTGGGAGAGCTGCCTTTTTACTGCACTTATCAGCTAACTACTATTGCCAGTTTTATGACTGCTAAGTTGAGGCAATGATAAATAAGACCTTCTCCTTGCAGAGCTTTTCACTGCAACAAAAAAAATCCTCCCTAGTTGTCCAACCTGCTACTGGCAGCCTTGATGGGCACAGAAACATCTTTGGGGCAATGTGAATGCATTTAGGAGCCCTGAAATCAGAAAAAAAAATATTGCCTGGCTCTGTTTCTCAACAGGCTGCTGCAGCCACCCATCCACAGCCTTCCCTGGCCTATGGGGATCCACACTGTGTGGCCCTCCACCTGGCTGCCTGCGAGGATGGGAAATTTGGGGGGTGTTCCTGTGCATGGACTGGGGCCACTGCAGCAGGGGAAAGGTCAGTGTTGGGTGCATGAGTTTCTGCTTTGGAATGGGGGCACTGGGCATTTCAGAGAGAGGCTTTTATTTTTTGCAAGGTCCAACTTATGCATAGCTACCCACCTTCCTGGTGTAGAGACAGTTGTTGCTGCTGCCTGGCTCTGATGACACTGGTGTTAACAGGGCTACTTTGGTGATCATTAAGGGTATTTTAGGTTTAAAGTCTGGACTGAGGGCTTGAATATGGATTGAGTAGCTGTCACTTGATGCAAGGATCCAGACCTCAGTGATGCAGCTTGTCAGTTAGTAGTAGTGCTACTTGAAGTAAGGATTTTCAATTTACCAAAAATACTGTAATTCAAATACCTACTTTGAAGTTCTTGTTTATTTGAAGAGAGCAGATCCATGTTGATCTTTTACATCACTGAAAATAATGATTGCATAAGAGATTTCATATGTTTCACTCCATAAATTTAGATGCATGTAACTAGGAGCCCTCAACGCTTTGCTGTCAGAGTCAAGCCCAGTGAACGTCTATCTGCTGGTTTCCTGGGAGTCACTGTGGTATGTAGCAGATGCTACAGATGTGGTGAACTACAGCACAGACAGAATGAAAGCTGTTAGAAAGAATGTTAGAACCAGTTTATCAGTCAAGAACTACCCACAAGTTTACCCCCACTCCTAATGTAGACCTCAGACTGAATACTTGTATAATTTAGCATGCCACACTGAACTCACCAGAGTGGCATTTTTACATTACAAAAATTAAGAGTATATGTTACAGTTCCTGCTTAAGTCTCTCTATTGTCAAGTGACATGCCCTGTGCCCCTACTGACTTGTGAAAAGTCAGCCCATTTTGGGAATACCTCCCTGCTACAGCATCTTTAATTTCTAGACATTTTGCTCAGATATTTAAATGAGGTTGGGCTCCTGGAACAAATTTCCCTTAGGTTGCAGCTAGATACAGCACTGAATATGGGCAACCTTCCAAGTAAAGCATTACTTACCCTTATGTGTACAGCAATCAGCAGAAAAAATGCTGTTGTAACAGCAAAGGAGCCTCAACACACCCCAGCCACATGTAAATCACAGCATATTCTGGAGGCTGGTCAGGTCCCATGTACTCCTGCTCTTGTGCAGGCCAGGCTGCAGCAGGACCCTCCATCAAGCTGACCCCTGAGCTTCAGCAAGGAGTCCCTCTTGCAGAGCCAACCTGGCCTGTTTATTTGTGTTTCCACACACGGACCTTTTTCTGTTCAAAAAGTATTGTGTCCAGCTTGGACAGAAACAAAACTTCAGACTTTGATAGCTGCATTGTGATTTAAATACTGCCTGCAGAGCTGGCCAAGTGCATTATCCTCTGTGTCCATAGGCAAAGCTACAGAAAGTGCTTTAACACTTAGCTGCCTTTAGCTAACAGTGTCAAGTCAACAGACTAAGGGTCACAGACCAGTCATGGGGCATCATATCCTTTCCATATTTGCCTCATGTAAATAAAATGCTAGCATCTACAGCTCAAGTCCCTCAGATCCTAACCATCAGCCACATTTATTGTGCACATGAGTATTATTCTTATTTCTAGGATGTTTACATTTACACTTACACATACCAGCATCTTTTATACAAACTCTTCACAGCATCAAGGTCTGCATTTAGTATTTTCTTCATCACACAAAGTTCACTTGAAGGGACTTAGCTAAGGGATATTTCACATGAAATAACTGTCCAACAATTTTTACCAGCTATCAAGGATTGTTCCATTTTTTTTGTCCACTGGAACTCTTATGGCTTATAAATCCAACTCAGAACCTGCCAGATTTATACCAGATGAGCTGTGTGGAGCAGACCAGGTAGGTAGAAAGAAAATTTTAATTCAGTGGAGCACTTCCTTGGCCCTAAGAGAAACTAGGAATATAAAGGGTTCTGGCATAACTTCAAAAAAGCCATAAACTGTTCTATGTGATGTAGCTGCCATAATCCCAGAGACCACATCTATATAACTAGGGTTGAGAGAAAAAAGTATTTTTATGGCAGTCTTCACCAAAATAGCTTTTATAAAAGGTATTTGTGACCATGATCTAAAATATCCATCTCCTCAACCATGTATTGCAAATCTTAAAGCAGTGGTATTTTGAAGTAGTCAGAATGTTAACATTAGTGTTTGGGCATCCTGAGTATCAACCTTATAGTCATAACTAAACCAGCTGGAGGATTGGATGATTTGGATTAACCTGAAGGTAAAGATTATAAATTCTGAAATGGATTTTCTCAGTAGCACACCAGTAATATTGTAGGTATTTATCAACATCTTACATGCAGAAGCAGAAACACATTGGTTTGTATTTTGATGTCTGGAGATTGAGTGCCAAGCAGATCTTCCCTATGTAGCTGACTTGGGGGGCAACTAAAAAAGAAAAGAGGTATTCCCTCTTCTCCCAGGATATAAGTGAATTCTCAAGTGCACGTGAATACACACGGACCTGAAAGAAGTTTTCAAGGACATCAATGTTTCAACAGCCTTACTTAGAGCAAGGGATAGTACCAAAAGGTGTGAAACATTGCAAGATCACTGTTACAGAAACAGGTCATCGCTAGGTGTGAGAAGCAGAACTATGGGAATCCAGAAGCAGGAACTGAGAAAATCAAAACCTCTGCTGGGAATAGGGCCCATGGGTAAATGAAAGTCCACTTTGAATCTTCCCTCAAGCTATGGAACAGAAGAGAAATGACTCTGTGCTTTGTCATGGCAGCAAGCACATCGTAGGCTCTAGATTGGTCTTATGGCTTATTTCACCAAATGTCATTTCAATAAAAAGTTACCATTCTTAGGAGCAAAGTTGTATGCTATTGATGGATAGCCTAAAATTGTGCACTTGATTTTTCCCCATTTCACTCTGGACTTTGGCTTACTTATTCCAGCTATGAAGTGGTTCTTCAAGGTTCACAGCAGGATCAGGCTTGTAAAAATATTCTCAAAAGCTTGCAGTGCAAACCGAAGTGTCACTGTACAAAAGGAAGGAAGACTGTTTGCTACCTTAGCTTGAGACACACAAGTAACAGGGAGAAAAGCTAAGCAGAGAAAAATATATATTTGTTCTCAGTATTAGAAGAGTTTTTTTCCTCCTTTTTTTAACCAAAGAAAGGAACTCCTGAGGACAGTCAAAACACAGAAAACTAAAACCCAATCTTGACCAGAGAAGGGGTTTTGCGTGCTTTTAACTACTCTGTGCTCTTCACAAATGCTGCTCTTATGACTCTCCCCATTCCTGCAGAATGCCACTATCCTGGTCTCACAAGGGTGTAGGCAGGTCCAAAGGGGACTAAACCTCTTTGGCTATGCACACATCTAAGCCTCTCAGAGGTATATGGTGCCTCAAAGATGAGTATGGGAGGGAAGCCTACAAACAGCAAAAATGATTCAAAACACAGTCACACACCAGGACACAAGAGAGCTGAAGTAAAGGTGCACATCAGGGGTGCAGATGTGGGAATGGTGGATTTTCAGCCTCATGGCTATCCATGAAAAGAGGGTGAAAGGCAGAATGGCTGAAATCAGAAGAAAAAAAAACATTCATGGCTGATCCAAAACAAGTATTCCCAGGTAAGACTGCTGTCACTGCACCCCTCTAGCAATGCCAAAGGGCAGGGGAAAGCTTGACCACCTTGGGACAAATGCTTCAGGAGGCTGAAGGAGGGCACAGGACAACTTCTGCCTCAGCTAGAATCACAGGACTCACATCTCTTGGGAGACTTGCAGTATTGGACCCTGTTTTCCAAGGACTGCTTAGATATGTTTGAAATTTATTATGTTTGTCTGGCATACAGGGGGAAAATATCCTCAGCGGTTTTAACATGAATCAAGCCTGTATTAAGCCATTGATGTAGCAGTATTTTGAAGCAAAAGTTTAAACAAATGGAGTTATGTGTTCAAGAAAAAGTCAAGTACAGAGCATTTTCGAGCATAAAGGCATCTTAAGTGGTTTGTCTTATCTACTTGGCATAAAGCACACATTTTCATTCTCCTCTCCTAATAAAAACCAACAAATATACTTCTCCTTCAACAAACAGTATATTTTACAGTATATAGTAAATCTTTTTACTTTTTTGACTTCTGAGTAGAGCATGAGGCTTTTCTTTGAGTTTGATGCAAACAATCTCCAGCTCTTTACTCAAGACACCTGTATTTAATCTATGAATCTTCTCCTAAGCTTTTTATACTCCACAAGAGAAGGCTGCAATCATGCAACTCAGATGTGATTACCAGGCTAAATCACTCACCAGATCACATGTGCTTTGAAAGCCCGTATCTATCATAATGGTCTCCTGAACCAATTTCTACGTGTGATTCAAAACAATGAAGCAAATCAGAAAAAACTGTCAACATCTCACATGTACAGAGGTCCTGAGGACACTTACTACATGTCTACATTACTGACTGCAGTACAATAAAATAACCAAAGGAGACTTAAATGAGCAACATTAGGTACCATTAGCAGTCGAGTGATGACACCGTGGGGCTCAGAGAAGGCTCATTTATCTAATGAGAAGCAGTTCCCAATATAAACATAGTTAAGAGGTAATGATGAAAACTGAGGTTTGCATGCCAAAACCCACAAGTATATCCAGAGGCTTCCCAATATAAGTTGGCACTTAATTAACCCAATTACCCAAGCTAATGTTTCAGCTCAGCAAAACACTGAAGTATATTCAGGATACTCTAATGATACTGAAGTTTACAGAAGTTGGCGGGTGGGAAGTGCTTTGATGAAGACAGAAATAAAGCCAAATGTCATTTTCAGATGAACAAATTTTACAAGTTGGTGAAAAACCAAGAATTTCTTTCAGAAAGTTCTGAAGAAAGTTAGTTACCTAAACATTGGAGATTGCTTTTTCCTTCTCCCACTTTTCTCTCCTATCTCCACTCCCACTACTTTCTTATTTTCCTTTTTCTCTTCTGCCTTTCCAGTGGAAAAATGGCAAAGGGGAAAGTTGGAAAAATTGTTTCCATAAGAAAATGTAGAAACTTTTGAACATCCTTTTCCCACAGTTCTTCTTTTAGAGAAAATGTTATTTAACCCACAGATATATATATATATAGTAACATGACAGGCTTTTACTTCAAGCTTCTGCTAAAACCAGGCATTAACAACTTTTAAGCAAGACAGCCTTTTACGGCTACTTTCAAGAGATGCCATTTCACAAGATTGCACAAGACTGTCTGGAGAGTGTGTAGTTTCTCTTCTGAAGAGCCTATAAAACAAAAGATGACATCCTGCAGGTCACAACATGCCTGCAGAGCTCCAGGGAAGGACTGAAGAAAGCTACACAAACTGCCACTGGCCAAGAAACTGTTTTAGCAATAACAATTCAATTATTTAATGCAAACAGTAGTTTCTTGGATCTCCCTTTTGCAGTCATTTGGCTTTCATACACCCAGACAGTGACAGACATGTACACACGTATAGATACAGAGATGCTGAAGTCCAGCATATTGGCAACAGGTATTTTGAGGCCCACTCGCAATCTACTCCTGTCAGGCAGCACTTCCACAGCAGCACAGGCAGTGCCACTACTACAGTTAGTATCTTCTGAACCTTATTTTGGAGGCAAACCCTCCAAGCAGAGGAAGGGGCACCAGGCTTGGTCACACAGCATGCTTCTAGACATGTATATATGGATATTGTACAAGTGAATGTCAGACCCCTGAAGACAAACAAGATGATCTGAGAGAGTCATTGCATGTAATGACATTAAGATGATTTGGGCTGTTATGGAAAGGGTGTAAAGCCATATAAGCTGCTGAAGGCCAGAAGAGAAGGGGCAGTTTCAGATCCAGCCTAGAGGAGAATGGGTCTGTTTTCACCATATTTCACAAATGCTCCTTTTCTCCTTCCTCCTAATTTCTTCCGTGGCTAACTTAGGCTATGCTAATGACATCTGTGATCCCCTTCTTATAGGAATTATTTCTTCGAGTCCTTCAATTCAATAAAAATGTAATTGTTGAAAAGCACATCATGTAAAATTGCTCTTATTTACCTTCATTGGAAAAGGCTGAAATAAATACCAGTTTGGTCTCAAACTGTTTTTTGGAGGATTTCTAAATGGAAATATTTGACAGCACCTCTCTTTCCTTCAGAACTAATAAACAAGAACATCTCCTAAAAGAAGAAATAGGTGTATAATTTGAAATAAAGAGTCTGTACTGAGAACACGTGACCTTTAACTTGCACAGACCCTAACAAAAGCATAGTTCTGCTACTGCAAAGACTTGATCAGGATGCCCCAGCACACTGTCAAAGCTTCAACGTATGATAGAGACCCTATGAAGCACCAAGGCAGGACATAATTTCTGCTTTAAAAACAATGTATTCTCATTTTCCTCTCTGTATTACTAGGGTGGTTGCAATGACCAAGATAAACTGTACTGCTCTTTTGACACAAGTATTTACTAGTATAGTAGTATCAAATGAAATTTTCATCTTCTCAGATCTACAGTTATGGCAGTGGGAATAGAAAACAGGTAGACTAGATGATCTCTAGAAATGTGTACTATTACTGCTCTTGCTTAGTGCCACTTCAGCAAACACAGCTAATTCAGATAACATCCATGAAAGCCTAGCCCCAAAAGAGTCAGTGATAAAAATAGCAGTAACCAAAATTAATCTTCCTCAGAACATAACAAGAACACCAATGAAGCCTTACTGGTTTATTTCAGTAAAGTTTTCTTAAAACATATTACAATATAATATTAACAGATGCAAATGTCTAAAGAGTATTTTTAAAACAAGGTAATATTTCAAAGTAGGAAATTGCATTAAAAAGCACCACTTGAAACTAGTGTAGTTTTCACAGTGTACTCCAATCTGCAGAGACCACAGAACAGAGGAAACATACACATTATTGAAATAGACTTAACATATTCTTCCCAGTTTTTACTTTATAGAAAGCATAAAAAATTTCTGTAAGTAATAAAATATATTCAGGTATAAATCTCTGAACTTGCAAGATGTTTCACAATACAAATCAATGCAGGTTTTTGTAATCTAAATGCTTTTTCCTCTTCTATGAGCAGCACTACACAAATTATTTTTCTCCTGTAATGGTCAAGTTTTCTTTAATAACCTGTTGCCCATTATCTGCATAATGTAAATGAAATAACCACCTGCCCTCCTGGATGGATTCACTTATTTCTTTCTGTACAGCTAGGTTTTGCCAGCCTCACACTTGCTCTATTACTTTATGAATAACTCCACTGGAAACATTCTCTGACAGAAAGAATTGGAGAGACTGTCTCCAGCTATTTTAACCATATTCATGAACATGGTACCAAAAGATGCAAAAGTTTTAAAAATTATTCACAGTATAATATTGTGCTACTAATAGAAAGAAACCATAAAAAAGAAAAAAGTTCACAAGTTGTAAATGTAATTAATAAGATATACCTGTCAATAAAACATGCAGTTCATTACAGCAAATGGGATAAGTGCCATAAAATTAGCATTCATTGTACATTGTCTGATTCCTCTTGAACTTAATTAGGATCAAAGTGCACCACTTAATGTTGCATGGTATGAGGCAATATATATCATTTTCATAGAAGCAAAAGCTATATACTACACCATTAATTAGGCTATCATATATCCACACTGATTCCAACACACTCCAAATTCACATTACTATAACCAAGATAAGTGAATGGCCTGAACTTGGGTTTGTTTTTTTTTTTTTTGAAAGGGAGAGATACAAGAAGCTCAAATGATCAGCCTTTTCTTGCTTGAAATAAGGCTAAGCTTGCTGTAAGTTGCAATTATTTCATATTTAATGTGACTTTTTTTCATCACGAGTACCTTATCACAGATTACATTAGCAAAACAGTATTAGATGCATTATCACCACCAGATGGATGCAAAATACTGTATTCCTGCCACTGTGCCTCTAAAAATCTCTGAATTTAGGGGCACATATGGGCACTCCCCCCAGAATCCTCCAAGAATTCATACTCTAAAACCTCTCTTAGCTGTAATAAAGTTCACTTGTACCACTGCAACTTTTAATAAAGACACATTTAAATGCAAGTACCACCAACATGTGCATAATACAGGGTTTGAGTATCAGTCTCTTCTGTGTTCAAGGAATTCCACCAACATCACAAACCCACTCAAATAAAGCATACTTGTACAAATCATGCCATTAGATTTGCTATATGCTATATATAGGCAAATGCTTATTATATTCAAGTAACATCTGCATTCTGCTGAAGATGTACCAGATTATGTCTAACATCAGATTCTAGTATCTGCTACACAGGCTTAAATCTAGAACAACTCTTAAATTGCCATTCTCCTGAGGAGTCGCAGCCTTTATGACAACTGCAAAGCACAAAACAGCAAAGGAAAATAAGGGGTTATGTCTGTGAGAAAGTGACTTTCTTAACTTCCTCTATGACTAAACCATTTTGAGCCTTCTCCAATATTGTCTTCTCCTAAAGTCTTACCTTAGAAATACTTTAAATATTTGGCAGAGCTCCTCTTACATTACATGCATCGTTCTGCAGAAAGCAGATGGGTATATCATAAAACTTTAACTCCTGTGCCACCTCATATTTGCTCAGTCTCAGGAGACTTCCAGGGTGAAGTACCCAGAGAAACTACCCTGTTCCTAGGTAATGCAGCTCTTCTCTATGTAACAGACACAAATGCAAAATATCCTCTGCAAGGACAACAGTATTTTGCAAATGTTGAACAGCTTTAATATTAGCTTTAATTCATCCTTCCTTACAGAACTGAAGAGCATGGCTACACACAGGCACTGAGGCCTCTGTCACAAATATCGGGGACACCATGACTGAACTTACTGTGGTTCGCATACTTCTGATGGCTTGAACACAATGCCCAGTGAGATATCTTGTGATGGACTGCTTGGATTTTGCAGCTGAAGGCAAGGAAAACTAATGCTCTCTCTTTGGAGCAAGAGAGCAATTTGTCCAAAGCCTGCATCTTTGAGTATGCACTTGAAGAAAAGATGATGGAAAGATAACCACAGCTGCTAAAGACACAGTTAAGTTAAAAGTTAAAACAGAACCACCAGCTAGAAGTTGGGTTCATTCTTTTACAGAAAATTATTGGAGGAGACTATACAGCAAAACCAGTGTGACAAACTCCAAAGCAGGTGAGGAGCACAGGAAAGTGTGTACATTTTAGATACACACACCTACATTCAAGTTGTATCATGCATAATATTCTTTCTTTCAGTAAGGTTGATGGAAGGTAGCCTGAAAGTATATTATTAATGACCCTCTTCTGTAACTACCTTTGTGACATACACATATCTGTTCTTTAGTAGGAATGGTGAAAGAAGACTGGAAAGAGTCGAGGTATCTGACAGGGTATGCCATTTACTCCAAAAAAAAAAAAACAAATTAGGAGGGAGAGTAAAGCAGCATTTGTGGAGAAGAAAGGAGAAAATGAGAGAAAGCACTCTACATAGATTAGAAAAAGAAAGAAAAGTTTGATGGAAGAGTTGGAAGATGACCAAAATCAGTGTCACTGTATACACCACTTCTTTGATTAACCGAGTGATTTAACAAAAAACCCCCCAAACCAACAACCACCTTTTTCAATTAACTACCTGTTCAGCAAAATAAATATGCTTGTGAATGATGTTCCTTTTCAGTCAGAAAAATATTTTGTCGTTTATAGGAAACGGAATAAAAATGTTTGATTTCTAAAAAGTCTCGTTTTCAAGATATTCTTTTAATATTAATTTCTTTTCTCTTACTCTTTTTGGAATAGACTTCCTTCCTTCTCATCCTGCAACTTTTCATTGGCAAAACAAAAAACAGGAAAAAGCCTTCCCAAATTACTTAAATGCAGATTATTTCCAAATGAAATTAGAACAGTCATTAGTTCTAATGCTTTTGTTGTAAAAACAATTTTCTATTATTGACCCAGGTCCATTTCTTTAATATTAAGCACGTATACTCCAGCGTTACCATATTAGCACCTCTAGTCTGAGACATGTTCTCTCCACGTACAGAATGCACAACATTTTGTAAGATGTAGACAAATTATCCTCAAAGTGCATTTAGTCTTGTTATCAGCCTGATGCAGTGAAGAAACTGAAAGGAGCTGTCCATTATTTGACTGTGCTGCTCTCAGTTGCAGTACTAAAAGGTACTTATTTACCCTGACCTGGAATCTTTTGTGGTCCAGAAATAACCACAAATAAGAGACTGCTTTATTAAAAAATAAAGAGAGTTTGATATGAATTTAAGGTTCCCTTGCCTGAAGATGTTAACAGAAATAAATTATTGAAACAGTGAAAGCTCTCTTTAAGTACTGATCTTTCAATTAAGATTATATTGAAATATTCCTAAAATTGAGAGCATTTTAAGTGGGACAATCTGCTCATGTCAACACAGTAGAAGGTGTCAAATATATTTAGAATCAGAGTAGAATCCAAATGCAATTTAAACCCCAATTCTGTGCTAACTTCACTGCTCAGAAATTAAGATGAAATCCATAAAATAGAGATACTGGTTCCATGTTCATGAGTGATCTGATTGATCCTTCCACGCACACAATCAAGAGAAATTGATACTAGTGTTCCATTATGTACTTCAAAAGATGCACGGAGGGACACACTGGTCCATATGCTTCCCTCTGGCATCTGACCTCCAATCTGCTGAGCAATTGCTGTGGGTTGCATGTGATCCATGGTCAACTGATGGAGAGTCATTTTGAGCACATTGCATGAGTGGATTAGCTTTAAGTTAAATGCAAGGCTGGCAACTCCCTTTTCAGTAAAAATGAAATACTTCTGAGCAAGCTGTCCAGACGAAATAAGCTGTATCTGTTTCTCATTGGATGAGACCTGGGTGAAATCCAGTAATTTGTTTCTCACAGCTCCCGTAGGCAGGCTTGTAACAGAAACGGTGGCTGATATGGCACTAGAAACTGCTGAAGGGATCCAGATAAGGCTAAACATACTAATTCCAGAACTATCTCCAAAATACCGAACATTACACTGTGCGGGAGAAAGTATCTCAAAGCTAATCAGATCTCCAGCAACAACTTTTGTGGCCCCAGAAGCAGATATTGATGTGTCTCTGTAATTTACTCCAGATTTAAATACATTCATTAATTCTCTGTTGGTACCATTCCTATTGATATAAGAAATTAGGGAGAAGCCCTCCCGGATACACATATGACCCATGGAATATAATGCTTGGTGGAACACAAATTTGACAACACCAGTTTCAGTGAACCTTATAGCTCTGCCATCATGAGATAAACTCAGCATGTAAGGGTCAGAAACAGAAATTATTTTAAAAGCAGGTCGATAGTTGGTTTGGTAATGCATTGCTGTTGACATCTGTGCACTGAGTGCCACAGCACCCGTGTCGTGGGACAACCAAAACAAACTGAGTGGGGTATTAAGATCATAAATATTTAAGTCTTTACTTTGATTGCAGAACTGATTTGGGCTCCTCAAAAACACAGAAAGAGTCTGGCTGGGCTCCACTTCAGCAGCACTGCTTAAGCTAGTGCTCTGGAAATACTTTCCTTCGGGCTGTTCAATGCGAACACCGCTCAGTTCATAGCCTTCTTCACTGCCATTCAGCTTTAAGGAAAGTTGCAAAAAATTCCTGCAGTTGTGCTTTACTGCAAAATTTAGGTCAGTCCACAACAGACCATGTTGCCTGAATACCAGGCTGTTATCTTCAACGGATAGGATTTCACAGGGAAGCTTTCCCTTTATCTTCAAGTTCAAGCCAGAGTAAACCTGAGAGATGCCAGACTTTACAGAGGGTAGAATGATGTTTGCAGCCCAAGACTGTGAGAGCTTGTTTTCACTGGTTGCTGAACAAACTGTATCACTGACAGTGGAACAAGGCATGGCCACCATTCCATCTTCACATTTTAAACATGCTTGGCATTCCTGCATTTCCTTATTAAAGAAATACTCCTCTCCACACATTCCCAAAGCTGCATCTTTCTCAGCAATTCCAAGGCATCTGAAACCACCTGTTCACAGGAAACAATTTTTATTGTCATATTTTCGAAAGACTAAAATTAAGAACTCTACAGTTCCACATATCAAGTATCTTTGATAATACATCTAATCATAGGGGAGAAAACAGAAGACGGTCATGATGTTAGATCTCTTCGTGCTATTAAAGCAATCTTGCTCGCAAACAGGAAATATTAGGCATGACTTACCTTGTTCAAGCCGAGTCCAGTGCTTTAGAGTGGTAAAGGAGCTACACAGGGGCAATTCTAACCAAGATCTGTAACATCAGATACAATGATAGTGCTCCAAAGACAACTTCTCCCTTCCCTGAGGTAAAAGGCATGGTGACTAACTGGTGCACTGAGCAGCAAAGATATTTTCGGCTAATGGAGAGTTCCCCTTTACATGGAGAACTGTGCACTGTCTGCCCAGCCATGTGATAGGGTGGCACTGCTGTAGCTGTGATTGCTAAAGCAGTGCTTTCCAACCCAAGGGACACGGACCCTGGGCGTTCTGTGTACAGGTTTTAAGGAACCTGCAAGAGATAAGTAGGAAAAACAAAACTGTAAACAGCAGGCTTAAAATCATTATGCAGATGTCTACACATATAAAATGTGGAGAATCACTGCCCCAAGACAGGGACAGCAGTGGTTGTGACAGTCTGAAGTCAAAATAAAACACTGCTGCAAACAGTTAGGAGAATATCTAGAGGTGCCATTTGAAATTACTTTGACACAAAGCAATTTTGTGCTGTTAAATGGTACACCATGACCTCAGTGCATCAAAGATCCAAAGAGCAGGTTTTAAAAACAGCCTGTAATTTTCTATGGCAATTTTTCAAGAGCACAGCCAGCTGCCAATGCCTCCAACTGGAACAACCAGCGCCCAAAACCTTTGTGTACGGAACCTTCAGGATCTAAAGTAACACACAAAACTTGAGGCACCCTGAAGAATAACCACTTGCAGTTTGTGCCTCAAAGCTGAATCGCTAAAACACTCACTTCTGCTTTTTTAATCACCATAATCAAAACTCAATAATCATCTTTCTTATAGCTCTTCTTAAATATCCTTTAATATGTAAACACTATGTCATACATTTGATTTATTCCTCAGCTGGAATGTTGCTATATCTGGGCTGGGATTTGCTCTGAGACTGGGACTCAACAAACATTTGATGTGGACTCCAACAAGCCATTTTTCTCCATTGCTAACCCCAGGGTGGAGCTGGCTATGCAGACTGCTGATGCAGGCAGAAAAGCATGCCACGCATATTGGGAACTGCAAGACAGAGCAATAAGTATACATGCAACTGGCCCACAAGGGAGGTCAGAATACTGGCTAAAATTCACTTCTGATTCAGCAAAGGACACCAGACACCGTGTTAATTTATATAGGCTTCATAAATTTACCCTCTTATCTCTTTGTGCATTTATATTTCATTCACTCAAGCAATGAATCTCCTCTAGCACTGATATGTATCACAGGGTGTCAGGGGTTGGAAGGGACCTTGGAGATCTTTGAGTCCAACCCCCCTGCCAGAGCAGGATCACAC
>JANIJG010014261.1:0-14944 GCA_024611175.1 Megaceryle torquata | reverse complement strand
TCTCCAGAGAAGGAGACTCCACAGCCTCTCTGGGGAGCCCGTTCCAGTGCTCTGGGACCCTTACAGGAAAGAAGTTCTTCCTCATATTAAGGTGGAACCTCTTGTGCTCCCGCTTACATCCATTCCCCCTTGTCCTGTCACAGGGCATGAGTGAAAAGAGGCTGTCCCTGTCCTCTTGACATCATTTATTTTTAACATTTATAAACATTTTTATGTGGGGCTGTACAATTTATGATGTGAGAACACTCTTTATGAGACCAGGTATCATTTTCTCAAAAGAGCTCACTCTAGAAAAGTAAGATTTTTCCATTTGAAACTTAACATTTTGTTGTCCTGGAAAGTGTCTGGCTTTGTTTTAGGAGTAAGAAAAGCTAAATAAATAAGAACACATTTTTTCAACTAAAAACATTGTAGAGGCAACACAGAAAAAAATCTCAGACAAACTTTCATTTTGAAATCATTTTTAACCATGGTGTAATTGCTCACATAACACTTCTTAACCAGTTCTACTTCTCATATCAATGGCTCTCTCATCACTGAGAAATACTGGATGAACTGCTCCTGAGTTCACAAATGCAACCTGTTCACATAGCAGAGATGATCTGCAGTAGTGCCCAGAAATACTTTTTATGCTATTTGCTTCTTTAAAATATTTTAGTGTGTATTTAAGGATTTCCATGTCATGTTTTATGGATACATGTGGTGACTACTCTCACCAATTTGCTGTCTAGTCTTTTACAGGTTAGATCTGCAGCAGGTGTTCCCCCTGCATGTACTTCAACAAGGTGACAAGCAGCACACAGGCTGCTTTATACTGTGGACACGGTGGCAAGAGCAGCATCCTACCCTTTGCCCAGAAGAGGTCAAGCAGCAAATGACAGCCAAACACCAGAAAGCCAGCACAGCTGTGTGTTGTGACTGCTTCCTACTTCTCTTTACTACCTGACAACCTCTCCTACCTCTTCCAGACTCTTACTCTGGGCCCTGTGGCACCTGGTTTAACAGTGAACAGCCCAGCTGTACTCAAACTGGTTTTGTGAAATTGAGTCTTGCTGCAGCACATTCACCAGCTCTGGCCTTTCCTGGAGGCCAGGCGATTGCAAGGCAGCTAGAGTAAGCCACGTATATATTTTTCTGTTGTTATTACTCATAACTGCCTGATGTAAAGGTGACATTCAAGCAGATTAACTATGGGAATACATCTCTTTTTAAACTCTCTATGTCAAATTTGGATCATCACAAATTAACATGGTTAATTACAAATTGGGGCCATCTGTCTTGGTTCTCATTCCTTTCCCTCCTGTATCACACAGTAAGTTCTACAGGAAGTCCCCTTTAGCTTGCATGGCATTCTGGGGAGGGTGCCTTTGGCTGACTCTGCTTGCTGAGTTCACACCAAAGACAACACTGATCGCTCTGCCGTGATTGTCTAAGGAAACGATGCACTGGATTCCATTTTTACTGATTAGGTACCTCCAGCTGCCATTGCTCCCTGATGACTAACCTTTAATCAAATAACCTAACAACTCTCATCCTAGATAAAAGCAAGAAAAAGCAGCAGGGGAAGAAGGTATAATGGAGAGGAAAGTGGAAGGGTGAAGAAGGAGAGGCTCTTAGTTGAGTATTTCTTCAATGTTATTTATTCTGTCTCCCTTCACACTGTAGACTTTACATCAGTTGCTAGAGATGCAACAACCTTTTTGTTCATCTCAAGAAACCACATACAACATCTGGAGCTCATATGTCAAATCACACCCCTATCTCCCCTACATTACCCAAAAGAGATATTCAGTTTCAGCCTCCCTTTTGACAAGTTAATTGCACTTATATAAGATAATGAGCTATTATGAACAGACAGGCTGAAAGTAGCAGTCCTCTATAATAAGAAATAAAAAGAACACTCTCTCTTCCATGACAGATGGGGATGACATTGACAGGACATTGATTTCTGATCCAGGTGATGGGAAATAAGTTTGCTTTCATACCTTTACAAGCCACCATTAAAACTGGAAGAGAAGGAAATCGAGGGAAGAGTCCTTTCCTTTCAAATGCATTGCTACTGCCTTTCTGTGTTCTGACACACCACCAGCACCCATCTGTTTTGGCAGTATTTTGCCCTTCCTTACTTTCCTCCAGCAGTTGTATAGATCCACTCTTGGTCTGGGTCCCCCACACCACAGAACCCACAGGATAAATTCCTTATGACCCTCCCTCCCTCTACCAAGCCACAGGCTAGAGCAACACCAAATGAGTACCACATTGGCTCCTCCCCTTTCCATGGGCTGGGGCCTTGTGGGCTTCCTTCCACAAAACCACCAACTCAACCAAACTCTTACTGAAGAGAAAAAGCCTTACACCTTTCCAAAGCTCTGTCTCAAATTTTGTGCCCTAAGCTGTATTGCCTCTAACTAACTAAGGCTGTTTAAAAATGCTTTGCTGCTTCTCTTGCAAGATTGATGGTACCTCTTCTACAGCATGTACCACTAATTGCTCTCTTCCTCTAATAATTTCCAGCTTCCTGTGGTGTTTGTGGTGATACCATCCAGCTTACCATAGTTCCCACCCAGAGGAAGTAAGGACAATGTAAGTGAGCTCAATGTCCTCTTTTAACCCTTTCCTAGGACCAACTTCCTCCTACATTTTTTCCACCAGTGAGGGCAGGAATAGTACAAAATCAGTCATAATCAGCTGCAAACAACCCTTGCCTCTCAGAGAGGACACCCTCTTTTTACAAGTAATAAGTCTAGAGAAGGAAAAGATAAAACCTAATGAAGCTCTCCCTCAGTTATTTGACTAGGAGCCCTCAGGCAGAGGTCACAATTGGTGAAATGCTGTATTTGATCACACAGTTTCCTTCAAGATTTTTTGGCTGACCAAAAATAAGACAAGTAGAAAGAAACCTGGTACCTGGATATAATTTGCTCAGTAAGTCTATTAATTTTGCTCTATTGTGTCTGACTGCCATGAGGCATAATGAAGGCAAAGTCTGCAGTACAGAACTCCAGTCAAATATGTCCTTAAATGTCTGAAACTTAACCCCAAGCCCCTGCAAATGATGGAAACTGTTGCTCGTTCCTCAGTATTTGACAATATTGTTTCTGAAGGAGAATAAGATTGATAGGGGCCCTATGAGAAATTTCATTAGATCAAATCAAGTATCTACCCCAGTGCAGCAGAAACAAAATCACAACTGTTTTTCTCCATTAGGAATAATATCTTTGATTTTGACCCTATTTGCATCAGCATCCACAAGAAAGTCGGGGCATAAGTGAAAATTAAAACCAAACCATATAAAACTCCACAAATGTAAAGCAAGAGGGACCATCCAATGCTCCTAGTGGACATTATGTCCCAAACAGCCCATTGTCTACAAGAACTGCTATCAATTCGAGGGTAGGGAGGATCTGCAGAGGGGTCTAAACAGGCTGGATTGATGGGACAATGCCAGTTGTACAAGTTTCAATAAGGCCAAATGCCAGGTTCTGCACTTTGGTCACAACAACCCCCCAGCAGCACTACCAGCCTGGGGAGGAGTAGATGGAAAGCTGCTCAGCAGAGAGGGACCAGGGGGTGTTGACTGATAACCAGCTGAACATGAGCCACCAGTGTGCCCAGGTGGCCAAGAAGGCCAATGGCATCCTGGCCTGCAACGGGACTAGTGTGGCCAGTAGGACCAGGGAAGTGATTTTTCCCCTGTACTAAGCACTGGTGAGGCCACATGTCAAGTACATGTGTTTAGTTTTGGGCCCCTCACAAGGAAGACACTGAGGTACTAGAGCATGTCCAAAGAAGGGCAACAAATCTGGTGAAGGGTCTAAAGCACATGTCTTAGGAATAGCAGCTGAGAGAATTAGGGTTGTTTAGCCTGGAGAAAAGGAAGCTCAGGGGAGACCTTGTTGCTCTCTACAACTGCCTGCAAGAAAGTTGTAGAGAGTTGGGGGTTCGTCAATCAAGTAACAAGTGATAGAACATGAGGAAATGGCCCTAAGTTGCACCAAGGGAAGTTTAGGTTGGATATTAGGAAGGATTTCTTTACTGAACAGGTCATCAGGCATTAAAATGGCTTGCCCAGGACAGTGTTGAAGTCCCCATACCTGGAGGTAAAGAGTTGTGTAGACAGAGCACTTAGGGATTTGCTTTAGTTGAGGTCTTGTCAGTGTTAGGTTAATGACTGGACTAGATGATCTTAAAAATCTTTTCCAGTCTAGGAATTCTGTGATTCTGTGAACTTAAGAGCCCTGGTGTGTTTCAACCACTTGGATTCCAGCAAGCTGAGCATGTCATTACTCACCAACATACAGGCCTGAGTCCTTATCTGTCTCTTTGGCCTATTCCTGAAGATCTTATTATCTTCACTCTTTAATTTTCAGAGACTACTACCTACCTGGAGTATTCAGGCATTTTATCCTCTCGCCACAAATGCTCGGAGATTCGGTGCATTCGTCTCTGTCCTGTAAATCACAAGAACCATATTGAAACACTTTAATGCAACAACTTAAATTTGAAACAAGCTCTTCTTCAGGCTCTGTGACACCCCTCTACCAGTAAAAGGCATATGTAGGGATGGAGAGGGGACTGATCCCATAAGTATGCTGGAGCGATACAACTTGTTTTGGATTGGTCATTTGTTTTAACAAACTATCCAGAGTGTGTGGTGCCCACATACAGCTAGCAAGGTGCAGATGACAAGCTGAATGGATTGGTGGCTGTGCAACTAATGCTTGTTTCGATGCATGATCTGTAAGATGGTACCACATCCCCCAGACCGATGCATTGCTCAGCTGGTCTTAAGGACATTGTAACAATCAAGACTGTTAGGAAAGACTCTTAAAGACATTTAGTCTGGGAGGAAGGTTCTAACTGAAAAATACACAAGAAAGGTAAATTATAAAGTAGTATTTCCTGTCAACAGCCCTCCTTTCACCCTACAGCAGGCACAGGGGAAAGAGTAACAGGCTACATTTACATTTAAATGCTAGCATTAAAGAAAACTGAGACTAGTAGAGACAGACTGGACAGACTCTTTCAAGTTGTCTTCTCAGTATCTCAGGCATAGTTTGCAGGCTTATGTTAAGCAAAGAATTGGGGGCAACACTTGGCAAGTAAGATGCTGTTTTAAATCTCACGCTCCCCATATATCTTAGGACTTCTAAATGAAAAAAAAAAGTGACAGAAGAACCATCTTATTTTGCTTACATGCGGGTTCTGTGTTGTATAATAAAATGTGACTAATAGTAAAAGCATCTGTTCTGTTCTGTATTGTTATATATTTGTATGCTGTGTTTAAGCTGGAACTATTTTTTACCTTTGTTTTAACTGACAACTTTGTTTACCAAATGTATAAATAAATACCTGACCTCTATTTTTGTTTAGCAAAGCTTTCCTCTACTCTTCTCTTCAGAAAAGTCTACAAGTTCCTGTAGAGTGGATGGGGATTAAACAAGCAAATTTAGCATGCAAGTATACATGTCCTAGGATGTCTTTTCCTCCCATGATGAAGAGAATCAAAGTCCTGTGAGCTGTCAGGTTTGGGAAAGCATCACACATAACAGCCACAAACTAGTGCCCCATTTAGAGCGGTAAACAATAAAGAGAAAACCCACAAAAAACTTCAGGCAGATTTTGAAGTCCCAGAGACCCATTCAGTAAAACACGTCCTTCAAACTGGATCTCTCTAACTCTCCAAGGAGTTATTTCCAGAATGTTATTCCAGTATGTCCAACACAATACTTCATAAGCAGTAACTGAAAGATGCAGAATTATATTTTACCTGGCAAATGCGATCAGAGTTTGATGAACATTCAGACATTTGGAAAAAACCAGCAGGGCACAATGTGCATTTTTCACATTGGGAAGGTGTCTTTTGGAAATTGCAAAATTCATCACTTTCACAAAGGCCACAGTCCAGCAAAGACTCCCCAACATTAATCACTTTTGCATCCACTTCTACTTTATGCACAGAGTATGACTTCTGGAGATGATTTCTGACCTGGTTCTGAAGTCCTTGAAGATGACTTTCAAAATAATTTTGAATATCTTCTTGCAAACTCTGAAATGACATTTGTTTCACCGTATCAAAAAGCATGCCATACTGGACTTTGATCAGATCCATTTGCTCATACATTTTTCTTTGCTGTTCAAGAATCTCCCGCTGCTGGCTAACCAATACATGCTGCTGTTCAGCAAGTTTTTGCTGCAAATCAACAATGATCTGCTGTTGGCTTTTTAGCATTTCAGTAAATTTCTCATGACCTTTTGCAAGGTGCAGCTGCAGTATTAGGGCATCTTCAGATGGAACTTCATTTTCTCCTGAAACACAAATGATCGATTATTGTCCAAGAAAATTAATTTTCCAGCTTGTTGTATTATCTCTTCAAAGGCATTCAAATTTTAATAAGTTAATGAAAAGTCTCACAAAACACACATAATGACTATAAGGCCAGTTCCTTTACTTTTTTTGTAGCCCCTTCATGGGACCACAAAGCCTTCCACTTCATAAGCAACAACATTTATAGTTGTGGACATTAAAAAAAGTCATAATCAAGCCTCCTGCTTCAGGGCTTAAATTAATCATCACTGGGGTTCAATAACAGATTAATCATTCCTATTTACATGTTCAAATACAGTAAAGAGTAAATGGTCCATTTTCACTGAAGAGGCAATAAAATGAGGTAATAAAACTTGCTGAGAACACTAAGCTATTAAGGGCAGTAAAAGTAAGGGTCAATTGCAAAGAGCTGCAAAAGGAGTCTATGATACTCAGTAGTGGCAATAAAATAACAAAAAGAAACTCAAAGCAGATAAAGGTGAAATTAGGCACCCACTGGGAAAAAAAAAAAAAAAAAGGTTTTTGTATCAAATGTTGTACTTGTCAATTATTATTACCACTTGAAAATGATCTTGAGATATCAAGATAGAGATGTTGGGCTACAGAGCCATGTAATCATCAGTTCAGCACCCAACAGAGGTCAAAAAGGCAACTAAAATGCTAGGACTAATTATGAGATGAATACATAACAGAAGAGAATACATCATTATAACAGAGCATTTTTAATATAACATGCAGTCCTGGTTCCCCATCTAAAAAAGGTCACTGAAGAACTTGAAAAGTTCACAAAAATGCAGCAAGGAAAATCTAACATATGATACTGCTACAATATGTAAGTAGGTCTTCTCAGGCTCAGAAAAAACCCAGACAACTGTGTTATATTACAGAAGTCCTAAAGCAAATGGATATGGAATCATTCTTCACTCTTTCTTCCAATAAAAGAATTTAGGGGACATTAAATGAAGGCAGCCATTGCAATACATGTTAAAAGTTCAACCAGGCCCACAAAGTTGCTGGCCCAGTATATAAAATAAAATAAATTTAGAGCTAAAAGATACACAAACATCAATCAGGTTCAAGAAATCTGAGCCAAAAACTGTTCAGAGCTGGGAAAATAATCTAGGCAAATACCATGCCATGCTTTCCACAGCATTTGCCACCGGATACTGCCCAATAGAGAATCCTGACTCCCAATACACTCATCTGTTCTTATGCAGCACTGAATTTTCCTCTTTGAAGTGCAGAACATCAAGGATGATACAATGAAAAAGACCATAACCAGATCCTGTTTACAGTTCCTAAAATATTTTCTTGTTTGGTTACTGTTATTCATGGCATAAGGCACACATTAAAATTTATTGTTCAGTTTTCGCTTAATATTTCAAGTGTAGTTTGCAGGGTACTGGATTGGAGAAAGCAAAGAGCAGGATCCAGGAACTGCCACATTCCCCATCCAAGTAGGAAATTGCAGATTTTGAAATATCTGGTAAATTACATGCCCAGATCTCCTTCCATCTAACATGAGCAGTAGCTCTTTGACGAGCAGAACCAATGTAATCTGATACTATGTGGATCTGTGTCTTCCATTTGACATGGCTAAATAACTAGCACTACCTTCACTACCTCTCTCCTTCAGAATACAAAGCAACAAACAAGCTGCTTTTGTCCTACCAGCTGAAAGGATTAACAGCTATAGGCAAACTTTCAAATATTCCACTCTCTATTCTTTTTAATCACTTCTTAAAAAGTTTATACAACCTTGCCTACTTTTAATACTTCTGCCCATTGTCAAATTTGCGTGAAACCATCCCATAGGTTTGACAGAAACTAGGCAGCAGGACAGTTACGAGCACACTGTCATTGTCTATCAAGATTTTTTATCACCTTACATGGGCTCCATGTGTGCTTGAAGCTGGAAAGGCATTAACAAATTCCTTTTCACAAAACTTTTGCTCTCATAAGTCTTGCTTACAACCAAGAATACAGGCAGAAGAGCACACATCTTTACAAATATTTTAGCTGTACAAGTGATAACACAGCACAAAAGGACTACACCATGTATCAGCAGGAGTTATGTCTTCAAAGCAAAAGGAAATTCTGTGTGGAAAAGGGTGGCCAAAAATTTTTGGCCAAATAAAGCATATGCACCTAGAAAAACAGCTGATGAAAGCTGACACATTGAGGGTTTGGCTACCATGTTGACTACTGTTACTTAATGGTTTCTTAGTAGATCTCCCTTCTATGTTTTCTGAGATAGACTCCATCCTTTGTCCTGAATTAGTATGATTGCTCACACACTGGGAATCACATGTGAGAACAGGGCTCCATGCTACTACTGCAATACAATTATCAATCAAAATAATATAAATGCAATAAACAATGAGCACAACATTCTTATAATACCAAAAATACTAAAAACTAAATGCATTCCCTTTGGAAACTGCTACATAGTACTAACAGTCATCACATTTGCTGCTGAATGAGCTGTGCACATCTGCCATTTGGACTTCAGAAAGAAATTATCTTGACTTTAAGCTTGAAATATTAACAAACCCAGGTTTGTAAAGAACAAATAGTAATGAATGTAACAGCATTAAAATCCCTCTTCCTAGGCCTTTTGACCCACTTCTCAAAGAAAAAGGAAAAAAGAAATAACCTTCACAGAAGTGAGAAAAAGTCCAACTGCATCACTTAAAAGTCAGCCCAGGGAACTGCCTCTGGGCAACTGCGAGAGGGAGTGAATTCCATATCAAGGATCTATTTATTACCAAACCACTTTTTTCAAAACCCACTTTTCCTCCAGTTCTCAGTGGCTGAGATTCAGGGACCAATAACATTTTGAATTATTCCATCCATCATAAATTTATAGATAGGGAGAATACAGACTTTTTTAAGACAGGGTTATTGGGCTCTTCCAGTCCTGGGAATCTGAGTATTTCTCACACACATGAGCAAGACTATTGGAGCAAAGAAAGGTTAACTAAAGCACTGATTCAGTAAGAGACATGAAGTAGAGCTTATTTTTAAGCACATACTTCAAGAGCATTGTCTTCAAACAGTAACTGTCTGACTTGCTGGCAGTAACAACAGCTATAATTTGAAGTACTGACTGCAGTGAAACTCACTCACATGATGGACCAGCTTTCTATTATCTCTGCCCTCAACAGCCTGACAGAACTTTGTAACAACAGCTACATTCCAGTCAGTCAATTTAGCTTTGCTCCTTTGGGCTGTCTAAAGCTCAGCTGGTGAGAATATGAGGCCTAAGAAATGCTTTGTGATTGGTTTTTTTCTCTCACTTTTATCCATTTTACAGTACTATGGCTAAGCTTAAGACTTACCAGTAGAAGCAGCCCTTCACTGCACGGTACAGTCAGTGCTACTGGCAGTTCACAACGCCAGAGCAACAGAGGGTGTAATGAAGCTCGTGCATGAAAGAGAACACTCTACTGAAAATAAACTACATCTAATTAAGCAGATGGGATATCTTGTTTGCCATAGGGATTCTGAAGTGGAAGTCTACAACTGCTCAGATGCAGAATGCCCTACATGTGTCTCTGTTTCCCTCCACTAACTATACAAGACATGGTGTTCATGTTAGATGGGGCTATCTCTATCCCAGACATCTAAAATCATGAGAAGGATTCCACTGCAAGTGATGTTTACACATTAGTAGATTCCAGCAATCCCACTTAAGTACCCTTCTGCATTGCCCAGACAAGCACTGAACAGGTACACACACCAGCAACACCGAGATGTTCCCATGACCACTGATGCAATATTACTTGCCTTGAACATGCACGCCACACACAGCCATGGCAAGATCTGTTTTGCAGAGGCCTGCTCCATGCTTCCAGGATTAATCCATGGTGCAATTATAGTATCACATCCAACCCTCTGTGATATTTCCCTAGTATGCTTGGAAAGGACATGTCATCCTGAGGGCACATGCTTCATGGACAAAGTAGCCCTCGGGCACAACTGGCCTCTGCACAAGGCTAAAAGCAGGCAGTCATCCTCCTGTGAGGAAGGGAAAGTGATATCTTGATTGCAGCTGGAGAATAGGGCCATCTGACAGTGCCTCTGACTCCTGGTAACCACAGGAGATGAGCTTGGGCTGCAGGCACTGCTCAGTGCACAGACAGCAACACCATGAGAACCTACAAACTCGCTGACCATGTTTGGCAGATATGAGACATTATTTTACCCAAGTGCAGGTGTTTGCAGCTGCTGAGAAGTCTGCCCAAAAGAAAACAGAAAGATGGGTCTAATAGGAAAAATGAAGGCTTTAATGGCAATTAATGAGTGAGAAAAAAAGCACAGGGGAATAGAAGATGGTAGGACAACAGAAACAGGTGCTGTGCATTCCTTCTTTTGGGATGACAATCTTTGATCTGAAAGAAGGTGTACTCACGGTGCTCCTGAGAAACAGCAGTGACAATACTGCAGAGGAAGGGGCTCAACTGATTTGATAAGGGAGGACAGTCTACACTCCAGCATATTCACATGGCCAACAGAAGTAGTGGTTCAGCTGCAGTTGGCAGGAGCTTTCCAGACAGTAGCTGTGGTGCTGGCAATACTGGATGAAGAGAATATGATGTTTGTGTGATCCCTGCAAAGGGCTACACTGGTTCTGAAAGGCAACAGGTGGAGAGTAACAGTCACCTGCCTCAGGCAGATGAGTGCAAACACAGACACAGGGCTGAGAATCAGATAGAGCCCCTGATACTGGCCTGTATCTTGGAGTGCTGGTGTCAGGCGTGGTCTTCAGCAAGCATTCAAGCAGACTGCACCTCACATGAGTGGGGCTACACAACAGGTTGATGCAAAGATTATTCTGCTTTCCATAACAGTCTTCTCCAACAGGTAAAGTAGAAAGGAGGTCTCTCTTAGTGACTGAAAATTCATTGCAAACCTACTCATGCACAGTCACTGAGGTAGCAGTCAGAGGCTGGGGTGGGCCACCGGGTCTCCACCTGTGGATGATGAATTAATATAGGCAGAAAAATGGCCTTAGCATCACCTAGGCAATGTATTTAGGCTCCCCTGCTGTCATGAGGAGAGGGCAATGGCAATGTAAGACCCCATGCAGCTGGCCTTAGAGAGATGTGATGAAATGGTAACCAGACAGAAATGTTCCCCTAAAAACAAGACAGTAACAGTGACTGACCTGTTTCTTCCTAAGTAGACGGTGTCCTGTTTTCAGCTACAGCACCTTAAATGTGAAACTGAAGGGCCAACCAGCCTCCCATTTCTTTCTTCCACCGGGAACTAACTGTACCTTTATCCTTGATCTAAAACCACTAGAAAACCCTAAGACAAACTCTCTGCACACGGCTGCCAGAGAAACCTTCTCTTTTAAGGTTGAAGAAGAATTAAGATGGGTAAGGATGTAGAGGTGGCAGATAATGTGTCATAAACTTATGTTCTTTCTGACTGTGTGACAGGTTCCTAGAGGCTAAAATAAATGTATGACTGCCTGGGCTGGAGGCATAAACCTGCACCATCCATAATAGAGACTTCACCCTGCAGTTATACAAAAGATCTACTGTGTACAAGAAAATAAATAGTGGGGTATTTTCTTTGCCTCCTGCTCAGTCAAGTTACATGTTGAGCATATGGAGCAGTCTCATCTCACAAGACACTGCAAAGAGGCCTGGGAACACACAGCAGCCACTGCCAGTACTAGAGGCAACTCTGTGCACTCTGGCTAACCCCAGAGACTCCTAGAGCTCAGCAAAGCCTGTCTGCAGCATATTCACTGCTGCACTCAACAAGTGCCTAGATTTTCTTCAGAGGGACTCTTGCTGGTCCCCACATGTTACTGACCACCACAGGCAGTTGTCCCTGAAGCTGGTTCTTCTCCATGAGGTTACATCTGTACTGCGCATCAAGACAGACTGCTGCCAAACCTGTGTAATGAGATTTATCCACAAAGTTTCATGGCAGGAAAGCCACCATCTCCACCATACACACTGGGCATAGCTCTTCAGTGAGTTCTGTCCTCTCTAGCAGGCCTCTTCAGAAGACTAGGACTGCGGTATGCTCTTCATGATCCTTTACCTGCATTTGCACTGCCATGTTCACTGCATGTTGCTTGAGTAGCAGCTCTCCCCAGACAACCATAGATGCATTTCCCCAGATTAGATGTCTGGTTATTTCCTCCAATTAGATGTCTGATCATCACATTTTGTTGTTGTTTGTTCTAGTAGAGAAGGTATGCTGGAACTGATAGGCAGAATCATGCCCATTTCCAAGACCCACCACTCCAGCTGCATTGAACAAGGTATTCTCTGCACTGATGCATGAAACCCATTGACCTGTGCTCATAAGAAGGTCTTAAGCAAATGCAGAGAATGTTAGAGGGTGCAGGCAGAGCAGAACACCAGACACTTGCCTGTGCACTGACTTGAAGGAAACCAAAGACTGACAACATGGCTTATTTTCTTTTGTTCCTGATGCCAAGAACACGGAATTTCTGCTAGATGTTGATGAATCCAGTATGTTATTCTTCCACTCCTAGGAGAGAAAGCTACCTTCTGAAGGCCTGGGTCCGGTTTTTCTCATGGGCAGAACACGTATATATATCCTTTGTCCAGTCAACTACAGCAGGTGTCATCCACACCAACCATGGCCATGATTGCTGCAGTGGGCCTGGGTGTTGGCTAGTGGCAACCAGTGTCACAGTGAACTCCTGAGGGTGTAGTTGTCCTCATCTGTAAACCCTCTCTCATGTAGAAGCTCCTCTGTTATCACAGGTTTGCTCACTGTGTGCTTCCACACTGGCAGTGCCTTCCATGAGTTTATGTGGTTTAGTGGGCAGTGCTGCACACCATTTTCCCTCCAGAACACGGGATGCTTCTCTCTGCCACAGGAAGGACACAAATGCACAAATCCACAATTGCCACTTGCCATAAGGTATAATCTGTTCTTGATACATTCAAGGTTTTTAAGGGAAATTTCTAACCACACTTATGTTTCTCCAAGACTTCACCCAGCACCAGGCCTGCAAAAAGCACAAAATTGGAATAGTACAGTGAACTCTGTGTCAAGTCTCTGAAATCCCCAGCACTTTCACTCTCCGACCCTTTTGCTTTCACTTCTCTTATTCTGTTTCCTCTGGTCCGCATCAGAAAGGACAGAGGACTTGACCGTAAGGCCTAGGAGATGAGGGGTGCACTTAACTTACCATGTTAGCTGGAAGTGCTGATGGTACTGGAGACTGGGCAGCACAGACGGATCCATGTCCTCTGAAGATGGCCAAAGAATAAAAGGATGTTTTGAGAGAGAGGTCATGATGAGCTGGATGCTCTTTGTAAATCCTTCACAGAGATACAGCATGTCTGCTTGCAGCACAATCCAAGAAGTACTAGTCCTTTCTGTCTGTGCAGAATGCCCTTATTATTTGCCAGGGCTTATTACATAGAGATGGATTTGATAAGGACAAAGAAAATGCAAATATCTTGCATCCTTGTGAAAGGGAGGCATGGCAGTTATGGTGACAGTACAGAGCATGCACAAAATCAGAGCAAATGGTGGCCAACCATACTGACTTGTCTGTTTTCTGTCCATCTTTGGTCATGGAGCATATAGAGGTTCTGTAAGATATCTGGGAGGAATATCCGTCAAGATGAAGGTAGTGTCACTGCACTAGGTACAGGAGGGTTCAATCTCAGCCCTGGGACTGGAATCACCATTAAGTGCTGGAGTCTGCTTTGGAGGAGATGTCACTTCACTAAGCAGATGTTGGTAATGAGGCTTAGTGTGGACTCTGGTGTCTGAAGCAGCCACAGCCCTCAGATCAGCCACACGGATGTGACAAAATTTAAATCAAAACTTTTCATGCTTTCCCTTAGCTTTTAATGTCTATGGGGAATAAAATAAATTACCCTCATACATTTTATATCTTTCAGATAGGGCATTAAACCAGAACTCAGACTGCTCTGCGGTCATTAAAGATCTGGTGCTTTTCATGTGGGCAAATCCACATATCCCAGGCAATTACATAAAACCTTCTGCTGACCTGTGAGCACAACCATGGATGTAAGCAGCCAGTGTGTGCCTGCAGTCCAGAATGCCAATCGCATCCTGGGCTGCAACAAGTGTAGCCAGCAGATTGAGAGAGGGGATTCTGCCGCTCTACTCTGCTCTGGTCAGACCCCACCTGGAATACTGCTTCCAGCTCTGGAGCCCTCAGCACAGGGAGGACTGATGTTCCTGATGGAGCAGGTCCAGAGGAGGGCCACAAAAATGATAAGGGGGCTGGAGCACCTCTCCTACAAGGACAGGCTGAGGGAGCTGGGATTGCTCAGCCTGGAGAAGAGAAGGTTCCATGGAGACCTAACAGGCACCTTCCAGTACCTGAAGGGAGCTGATAAAAAGCCTGGAGAGGGCCTGTTTACAAAGGCCTGGAGTGAAAGGACGAGGGACGATGGCTTTAAATTAGAAAAGAGTGGATTTATATTGGAAATAAGGAGGAAGTTCTTTACCATGAGAGTGGTGGAGCACTGGAACAGGTTGCCCAGGGAGGTGGTTGAGTCCCCATCCCTGGAGACATTCAAGGTAGGGCTTGACAGAGCTCTGAGCAACCTGCTCTAGTTGAGGATGTCCCTGCTC
>JANIJG010014260.1:20219-31003 GCA_024611175.1 Megaceryle torquata | reverse complement strand
AGTGAACAAATAAACTAATAAGGTCTAGTGGAGAACCAAAGCATACAAATTACTAGTTTTCAAATATTTATTTTTAGGATAATCTAAGGGGGGGAAAAATTAGGCAATAAAATGCTTCTGTGATGACTGCACCTGGTTCTCACAGACAAAGCCTCTTTCCTGCAATATAGTTTGGGCCCAAAGCCCATCTCTAAGTTAGTGCAACTTAACTCAAAACAGCCAAGTGATGTCAAGTCAGTTAAGCCAAAGACCTTCTGCTTCAATTTTGATCATTGGGAATAATCCACCAAAAACACGTGTCAAAGTGTTTCCTGCTGTAAGCCAATAGCAGCACCCCTTCACTGTCTTTACCTTCACTGACACTGCACTACTACTATCGTTCAAAACCCACCAAAACCCACTATGAATTTTTAAACAAAAGTTAGTTTCTTGGGGAAAAGGGAAAACACCAATTCCATAAAAGCACAGAAACTGCATTTCTGACATTATCTGTGAAGTTAAAAACACAGTTTATCTCCATTTTGTCAGAACTCTGCCATGTTTTATCATTCATTAAAAATTCCTCATGGGCTTAGATCCCCCGCGTTTGATACTTGGGCATACAAGGCCACATTGGCCAACCATCACATTAAGCCAGTGCACAGCAAACCATGGGCACTGAAAGGCATCCCCTCCCCTTGCTGCTTATTGCCAGGGTCAGCGGGGCTGCAGTCAGAGGAGGTGAGAACAGGGCTCAGCAAGGAAACGCTCATCCTGTCTGTATGATGGACACAGCAGGGGCATTGCCAGTTGTCACATCGGTATCCTTTCCTCTCCCCACAGTACACTGGCACCCGCCTGCTCAGCCCAGGATTCCTCCCTAGGGATTGCTGCAGCTCTTCTGTATCAGCCTCGTAGAGCAGCGCTTGCCAGAGCAGAGCATCATCTCGCTCTCTACGCAAACCCAAGATTCAGGAGTCACATTAGAGCTCCGTGGTTCAGTGGAGAAACTGGCCTTTTGCCACACAAAGCAGCTACTGAGGAAATCAAGAGCTCCAGTTCTGCAAGACACTCCCATAATTCCATCAACACCAAAAAAGAGCTCAAGAGTTTGCTTTTAGCATATCAGAAGCATATCCCAGGCAGGGTCAGGATATACATCAGTCAGGAGAAAAATATTTTAACTGTTTTTTACCTTTTTTTTTTTTACCACGTTTTATGTTGTGCAACTGCATCAAGTACCTGCAGCTTAAAGAAGCAATATGAATCCCACGTAGTATTGCTTCTAGATTAGGAATGTGCATGACAACCACCAACCAGAAACAAGGGGCAGTAAGAGCTGTCACACTGCAGCACAAGCTCCTTTGGGACCAGGTTAAACCCTGTGCTTTGTTATCCATAGTCAAACCACACAAAGTCAGTGGACAGTGAAGCCCCATCCTGCAGCACGTTGGAGTGCCAGCGAATCAAAACGGCATTATGGGAGACATTGTCTGCTTTAAAACTTAAAGTTAACAATTTACAGTCCACCCCCCGTATAAGCGGAACCATGCTGTATATTCTCGCATGCCACCTACTGGTGCCTTGTTTATCTACCAACTGTCTTTTATAGAACGCCACATGGACATGGCACATTTATGAAGTGTTCAAGCTCATTTTTCTAATGGACTCAAGTGGGAAGGCACAAGGGGCCATTCAGAAGAGAGAAGGACCCTCTTCAGGTACCTTGAAAGGAATTAATAATTATCGCTGACAATTTCAGTCATGAACCAAGACCCCCACAAAGGTGGCGAGAAGCAACACGAAGGGATTCGGGGCAGGAAATGCTGCTCAGTATTAATGCAGTTTCCCGTGAGAAGAGAAGGAAAACCAAACAACTCCCACACACCCCCAAGAGATGGCACGAGAGCAAACCTCTGCTCGCTGCTCTCCAGAATGCTGCTCCTGCTGCAGTCCCGACTGCCCACTATGCTACTATGCTATTGGCATTACAAGAATTTTCTCAGCTGTGCATTACAGGGGAAAAAAAAGAATAATTAAAAAGTCCTGTTTAATCAACTTAAACTACTTTTACTTTTTTTTTTTTTTTATTATTAAACAGGAAAACCAAGAGTCTGTCCTCTATCTGAAAGGAGAGCTGTCAGGTTCTGACCTAAGTCTAACCAAAAGGAGGGATGGGGAGGGGAAGGGGGGAGTTGAGAAAGAAAAAAAAGGAAAAAAAAGGAAAAAAAAATCAATGAATCTACGCTAATAAAGGTTATAGGAGTAAAATTTACGCTGGATGCAAGTATGATCCTGTAGTCTTTTTATTTTTTTGGCATGCTGCCCCAGCATGATTTACGTCGAGATAACATGATGGAGCCTCCACCATTGAAAGGAATTAAATAAAAATGCAATAAAGGAGTACAAAATCAATCCGCTTACAGTTTTGTTTAATAAAAATTCATGAAGGATGGGCGGGCAGGCCCATAAGAAATACACCAGTTCAATGAGGGGGCTCTATCAAGCCCACAGCCATTAGACTGTAGCAGCAGGATAGGATTATTGAACATTAGCATGAGTTAGCTGTGTGCCAGTGTGTTGAATATGCCTCAGTTCCCCCATCATTCCAAGCTCTGTCATTGCTGCCAGTCAATAGCGCATCTATCACCTGAAATAATGGCCAAGAAAAGTACAAAAGGTGGGGATTTGACCTTGACTGAGAATTCGATCCATGGGGATTTTCCAACAGGGCAGCTATTTTTTCCAGCAGGATGCTGAAGGGAAAAAAAAAATTAAAGAAAAAAATTCCAGTGGGCCCAGTGTATCCCTGGAACCCAGCTACCTAGCTGGGTTACATGTGCTTTTCTCAAGCTGAATTTGGCCCCCACATTGTCACTTTTCACAGCTGAGTGACCCTTCTGTCTTCTGGAGACATTTGCTTTAAAGGTAAGTTTGCATTCTTTTTCCAATCTACAGGCTGCAGCCTGGATACACAGGCAAACAGAAGTGCCCTGTGGCACAGTAAAAACTTCAATATCCTTCAATATCCTCCAGCTACTCTGACTTTCCAAGAGGAGCTGTAAGGCTTGGCCTCACCATTTCCCTCCAATGGGCATTTTAAATGCTATTGCCTACAGCTGTCTTAACAAAAAGAGGATTTTAGTGGTCACAGGTTACACAGGTGAGCATCTGAGAACAGAAGAGAGCCAAATCCACATGGCATTTCTAAGGTTTTCCACCAAATGAACGGTTTGACTGATAATGGAACAAAACTATTTCAATTTCTACCAGAGCAAACCTCCTCATTTTCAGAAAATTCCTATGTTCTGTAATAAAATACATAATCTTTAATTCTTTTATTATCGCAGGAGTTCAGATACAAACATGGCTGAAAAATGGGCTTGGGCATGGCACGAGTAAAACCACGTTTTCAGGTCTGGTGTGAAACAGTCCCACTGGAAGTGCTCATAAAATACACTGAGCGTGTGATGTCACCTAGTGGTCAGGACATACGGGACTGACAGTCAATTAACGTTCTTAGCTAATTCCTCCAGTAGCTGAAGCTGCAGGAGGAAGCTTCCCAGGATCCCTATCAAATAACAATCACTACAAGTCATCGGAGACAGCTTCAGGTTTACACACACCTGTGATGGGCTACACAGAACAGAAACAGGGGGATGTGACTCATTTCCTCCACCACCAGTAACCAAACCTGCTAATACCCAACTCCTTATTCCCTGTGCTCAAGCCAAGCCAAAAAAGCGAAAACCAGCCTTTCCATCAGCAACAGTGATGTCATCATGTTGCATATCTGCAGACACCACCAAGCAGATAAAAGCACAGAATTCATCAGTCACTATAAATGGCCCCTGCGTGTCCTCTGTGCGTGAAGCTTCTCTTGAAGCTTGGCAGAGCACAACACAATACCCTCAGACAGAGCCCTCTGACACATCCCAGTTTGTGCCAACCGCGCGCTGGGTTTCCCAGATTGGGCCATCTGCCCACAGCTGTCTCCTGATCCAGGGAAGGAATGCCTAGGGAAGCACTTCAGTTTGTGTTCCCCATCCACCAGTCTAGAGGCAGCCCAGCATACTGTCATGGCAGTTGCTTCCCAGATCTCCCTGCGCTCATCAAAACCTAGAAACACTGACAAAAGGCACAATGCCACATTAGCCCACGGCTCCCCACCCACCTCCTGAGCTTCTTCGAGAGAAGGCTTAGGCCAAGCAAAACTGCCCTACCACTGATTGCCCGGTAGGCTTTCTTGGCTGTTCCAGTACGTTGACTTGAAGGACAATAACCTCTAGCTTGTTTAACAACTTGTCCCTGCTGTGTAATTACGCTCCTTTTAATTGGCTTGTGGGGTTTAATCATCTCTTGGGGCCCAGCTTCCAGCGTTTCTCATTAACTGCTGGCGTGCACTCTCATTCTGAGGACAGGGGGATGTGCTCCAGAACAGCACGCTGGGGAGGGTGTCTCAGGTTCAGAACTGAGAAGTTAATAGCAGAGCTTACAGCCCTGCCCAGCCAGCCTCACTGCCACGGGTACTCCTCCAAGGCAACTACATCCCATCCATAACACACACAGCCACCTCAGCATCCCCTGGGAGAGGCAGCCAGCCCCACTCGCATCCACTACCAGCATTTTGAAAGAATTAGAGAGGGCAGAACACAGCAAGGGTTGAGAAACCACAGCAAGGAGGTGGCTGGCAGATTCATAAAGCAGAGCGGGTATGGGAGCCAGGCTGAGCTGCTTACACATGTGGAGCATCACCCTCTGACCTCCCAGAACCTCAGCTGTTCTACCACTTTTCTTCTAAGTTTGCAAACTTAAGCTGTTCTCAAAACTGTGCTTAGAAATATATCTAAAATTATATCCAGAATAATATTAAAGTCCTTTATTCTATGCAAAGGGCCTGAATGAGCACCAGCAAGCAGACTTCTCTGCAGGGTTGAGGGCACAGTAAACAAAGGAATCTCCCAAGGTTAACAGGGATTAAAGTTGAAAATAAGCACCAGGAAGCTAGCAGTGAATAGAAGGCCAAGCAGTGGAGGGACTAAGAGTTAAGATGAATATTTCCACACCTTAACCACCTACCCCTGAAGCTTCTGCGTGCCACAAAGCCTGACAAACATAAGCCTAGAAACTGCTGTGCCAGCACATCACAAAGCGGCAGCAACACTCTTCAACCCCAGCCCCTTCTCTTGTCTATACTGTCCTACAAGATGTACCTGTGAAAGGTGAAGTATGTTCTGGAGTTACAGGACTATCAGAATGATTTATTGCACCTGCCAGTCAATCCCTGTAGCACTCTGTTTCTGGACTGCAGATGTTGGAAATGACCTCTAAGAATTAAGTCATAGTTACTATTAAAAATATTACAGGCCTTGGTCACCCTGAATTTCCTCCAGACTTCAGGAAGAAAACTATTCTTGGGCATGCTCAGGCTTTCAGAACCCTCAGACTAACAGCACCAGAGGAGAGAGAAGAGCTGAAATGGGCAACTTTTCATGAAGAACAGCCGACCTCACTCACAGCTTCCCACCAGAACCAGACCTGTTCTTTCAGTCATCCTTATCCCAGCTTTATACCCACATGGTCTCCTCAAACTTCAGATTTGTTCTGGAGCAGTTTAAATTCTCTCTGATGGGTCCAAGGAAGACAGGCAAGGAACACATAACTACTTCCAAGGGCTCTGCTTGCATTCCATTTAATTTTTTTCCACCAAACTCTCACAGTTTATCAGTGTAAGAAGGGAAAGGGACAGAATGAGGGAAAATTATACTTTTTCTCAACATTGTACGATATAGAAATCATTACCAAAAAACACCATCAAGAATCCCAACACTTCTTAAAGTAGAAGTTAGTTTTCCTTAATAACAATCCACAAATAAACATCTCAAACCAGACATTTGTCACCCCCACAGCAGAACGTGCATGTTCCCCAATCCAGTCACCAAGAAGCCATGACACAAATACTGGGCTGGTGGCACATTTAACATAGAATCACAGAATCCCTTTGGTTGCAAGAGACCTTTGAGATCATCAAGTCCAACTGTTAACCCAGCACTGCCAGGTCACCACTAAACCACGTCCCTCAGCACCATACCCCCACAGCTTTTCAATCCCTCCAGGGATGGGGACTCCACCACTCTCCTGGGCCAGCCCTTGACAACCCTTATGAAGAAGAAACTTTTCCTAATGTCTAAGCTAAAACTCCCCTGGCGCAGCTTGAGACCATTTCCTCTTGTACTATCACTTGTTACATGGGAGAAGAGACCAACCCTCACCTCACTACGATTCCCTTTCAGGTAGTTGTGGAGAGCCTTACCTTTTATCTTCCCTGCATTATAGCTTTCCACATGGAAAACCCCAGCTAAGGGGCACCTGCAAACTGCCTTCCAACAGAACAAATTTAACACCAAAACCCAATCAGCTACAAGAAAGTCAAGGTTTCCATAGAAAAGACTACAGTAATTTTTGCTTTTTGTTTCTGTTTTCCTTCACCAGACTTGTGAAATTGTAAAGTTTGAGCATAGGCTATGTTTGTGTCATTCATATTATAAAATGTTACAGAAACATATGCAGGACAGCAAAGTGAGGTGTACAGAGGGCTAGAAAGCCTCCGAAAGAGGTAACAGCCACATCCCAAGCAGCCAGCACCAAAGGCTGTTCACAGGAGGATGAACCAAGAACACGATACATTGCAGAAAATGGAAAAGGATATTTGACATCTGGTCAAGGAACAACACTGTGTTAAACTTATTCTGGCAGGGTCTTGAGATCCAAGTAGTTTTCTATTACTTCTCAGCCACGCTCGGCAGGTTTGTTTGATTTTTCCATCAGAATCCTGCAGCTCAGTTCGCTTTACCAGAGGGGGAAGTTGCTGGGAAAGGGACTGAGAAACAAGAATCTGTCAAAGAGTTGTTTTATTTCCTACAGCACTGGCTGACTGACCAAAATCCTATAAAAAAAAAAAATCAAATTCAGGAAAAAGCCCTGAACGTGTCAAGGCTTTTGGAACAAATGGCACAAGAGGTTTTTCCTGTAGCTATAGGCATGTATTTCTTCTTATTTTTTATTTATTTATTTAAGCCCCTGTAACACACCATTTCCCCCAAAGGGCTGCAAAGGTTCAAAGGCTTTGAGAGCACCAATAAATCATGACCACATAAATGTCCTGTAGTGAAGTTTGATTCTTATTTACCCGGGGTCTTTGGGCCAGTACTCAGTCTGTGTTGGACCAGGCAGATTTACTTCTCCTGAGATGCCCTCAATTCACAGAGTGCTCATCTTTCAAGCAGCACCACTCCAGGCCTCAGCTGCCAAAACACTTCTAGCTGCAAGTTTCCATCATTTGCTTTATCACACTTCCCTTTCCCCTCCCAGATACTGGTCTAAACTAAGTTATGTTTAGAAATACCTTGCGAGTGGCCAGACTGTGAGTCAATGAATCTCTGTAAATCACTGCCACATGCAGAAGAATTTCAGGCTTCGGTGAGCTTTCTCCTTCCACCAGCTCCAGCTACAACTACCTCCCTAAAATCATGCTTAGGACTACACCATATTGTATAACAAGGTAGGAAAGCTCAGCACATGTTTAATACAAGAGTGGGGCGTAAGAAACAAGAGTGTTAAAAACAGGACACCAATACTATTTTAGATTAATTGGATGCCCAGTTGCATAACTAACGTGCAGTTCTATCCCAGAGACAGTATAACAATCTCACTCCACAGCAATGATGATTTATTCATCCAGCTCCACTGGATGAATAAATGTTGTTTTCCAAAGGAAAACATCAGCAACAGAAGTTCCAGCAGTTTGATTAACATAAGCACATGATACTGTTGCTGGTTCTCCACATTTTTCTCAGGTTACTTAAGCTAGCATTCATTCTTTAATATCAATGAATACTCAAGATCAAATCCACTTTGAAGTCACCTTGTTAATTATTGACAGGTAATGCAGGCAAAGGTGTTCTCTAGAAATCTGTGAACTGACTCCATATTAGTCTTAATTTTTAGAAAGTCATTGAAACAGGGAACAGAAGCAATACCTAATGAATTAGCCACATACATGAAACTGAAACATTACAGATTCAGATTATTTTCAGCTATGAATATCAAAAAATAAGAATTAATAACAGTTAATTATACCAAACCATTTGGCTGTAAAACCCTGAACTCTGAGAGAGACAGAAAGTGTTCAAGCACTCTGGAAAAGTCACAGCTCTCACATTATTCCTTAAAAACAGATTAAAAATCAGCTATTGGATAGAGTGTGATTGGGACATATGTAGGTATAGGTTCAACTACAGCAGTAACTCACAGAGAGGATGAGTCCATCCTCACATCTCTACAGCCTTGAACCTTGCAGGGATCTGTACAACTCTGCCTGTTAGGAAAGGCCTTTTGTCATCAAGAGTGCAGAAGCACGGAAGAGAATGTTGGCAAAACTCCAGCAGCAGATTTGAATGAGGATCTACCACGCTGCAAATTCAATTTAATTTGCCTTAGCTTTTTTTTTTTTTTTTTTGGCAGGGGGTTTGTCCACAAGCTTCAACACAAACACATCCTGTATATAGTAAACTAACCAAAAGGGTTGTGAAATTAAGCTCTGCTTCTTAACAGTTACAAACCTAAGAACTATTCCAACAGGGCAACATTATTACAATGAAATCTCTGTACGTTTGAGTAATAACAACAACATCCAGCTTTTTAAGTTTTCCTGTCTCTGAAGAAGCTCAAGAAGCTGGTCTACAAAAGAAATAATCACTGACAGGGAAAAACAGCAACTGCAAATTTAGAGGGAAGAGCACAAACCAATTCATTACTAAACAAAGCTTTGTCAAGAATTTTCCACACAACTCGGGTAAAGCACTGAATTTGTGGATTTCCATTTTCCCAACTGTAAAATAGACCCGTGTGGACAAGAGGCTTAATCTATTGATCCAATAAAATAAGACCCATGAAAGTGGCACCTGTTAGCGAAGTCTTCCCTCCTGAATTCCCACTCTTTTGTCTAAAAAGTTTCACCTTGAGATTGCAGAAACTCCTGGCCAGAGAACATGCTCTTTTAGCTGAGTTACAAAACCATGTAAATTTAAGGTAATCACAAACACATTTCAGGCTACTTTTGTTTGTTACGATTCATTTATTAAAAAATAAACAAACAAAAGCAGCTAAATATTTGCCCTACAATCATATCTTTTAAGTTTCTCAGTCAACACGGTGACCACATTATGCCGTGGTGGTTGCGTTGTGCACGCCGGATGACGAGTTCATTGGAAAATGAACAAGAGCCCGTCTCCCAGTCACTGACAGCAAAAATCCATCTTTAACATAATGGACAGATATAATTGTTGTGCACCCTGTTAGACATGCCAGGTGATTGATACAATGCAAAAAAAAGGGGGGTGGGGGTGAAACGATGATGAACTATAAAGATCTTGCTGGAACAGAGAAAGAGGAAGAGAATCATTTTTAATATGATTAATACTGCGGCAGAGAGGGGGAGAAAGGAAAGAGATGGGATTTGTTCCCTGTTATAACAGTCTACTCCCATGCAATACTGCTTAGTAGGAAAGCCTTCCAGCTGAGGGCTATGAAACAGTTATCACTGTTAGGTGATTAAGTTACTAATTCTTCAGGGAGAAGACATTTAGAGGCCCATATTAAAGGAGAGCGAGGCAAAATTACATTCCGTTTCAATTTAGTTTAGCAATTCTAGTGATTTAGTTAAATGAAAAGCAATTGTTCCAATTAATAGTATTGAATGTTATTCATCAAAAGTGTCAAAACAGCTGTGTTGGTGCATTAGTAACCTATTCTCTTGTCAGAGCTCAGGATAATTCCCCAGGATTGCACCAGGGAAATGGCAGAGCAGGCAGGAGCCTTCCGAGGGAGCCACACGGCCCCGCAGCGGTACCGACAGCGGATTCATGGAGCTTCTGGCAGGCTCTGAGCAGGACTGCAGCAGGCTGGAAAGGCCAGCTGGGTCTGCAGCAGTTCAGGAGGGCAGGAATCTGTCTCTCACCCCCTCCAGAGCCAGCCCAAAAATGTGCTTCAAGACAGCCTGACAGGGCAAAGCAGACTCATGCTGCTCGTGAGAGCAGAATGATGCTGCTGCTCCTCTCCCCTCCATCCTGCTCTTCTCTCCTGCTTTACTGGAGGGGGGGTTGGGGGGGTGGGTAAGGCCACCCCTACCCACCTGCTTTGGCTGGAGCTGGTACAAGAACAATTAGGAAGTCAAGCCTCAGAAAGTGCTCAGGAACCATTTTGATCCGTACGGCAGTGGCCGCAGCAGCTTTTCTCATGGAGCTCATCCATCAAAACAGTGATTAAGGAGCTAAGAGGAAAAGTTTGGATGTAACCCCTGAATACAATGGGGTAATAAAACACAATGGTGCTGCTGGCCTGGGAATATGACACTCTGGCACAAGACAGCACCTTCTATTTTGGGACAAACAGACCCCGGTCTGAACATGGCTGAGGGCATCCTGGAGCTCATTAATCTGTATGGGAATGACAGAGACAGGATAACAGGTCTGATAAGGGTTTCCTCCAGCCTTTTCCTTGCACCACGCAGGCCCCTGCAGCCATCGTGGCTATCTCCACTCAATAAGGCTTTATACACTTCCTCCCAGGACCCATAATTGCTGTCTCAGTGCAGGCGATACTATCATCTTCCTTTTCTTCTGAATTTCCATAGCCTTTTTAGGGGAGATTAAAAGGTCCTGACTTTTTTTTTTTTTTTTTTTTTTTTGGGGGGGGGGGGGGGGGGGCGGACCGGCCGGCTCCCCTTTTTTTTTTTTTCAGGGCGT